>JADDOH010001867.1:0-78364 GCA_016648135.1 Agrypnia vestita
CGACCTATATCTATCCTAAATTTACTATTTAAGCTGCTAGAGAAATGTGTTTGTAATCAATTCACCAACTTTTTAGAAAAATATCAAATTTTAGCCAACAACCAGTTTGGATTTAGAAAAAATCGGGGTACACAAGAAGCAATACAGGAAGTTATTGGTTTCAGACAAACTTGACAATAATAAAAAATGTATAGCAATAGCACTAGACTTGACGAAAGCTTTTGACACAGTTTCACATGAAAAAATGCTTCACAAACTAAAACAGACTGGACATTCGGAAGCAAGTTACAACTGGTTCAAAACTTACCTTACAGACAGAATACAATTTACACAACTTGACAAAACTAAAAGTGACGAACATTACATCAAATACGGAGTCCCTCAAGGAAGTACACTAGGACCTGTTTTATTCCTCCTATACATAAACGATTTATGCAAGCTAACAACGGGGGGGAAAGTAGTTACTTTTGCATATGATACAATACTCCTGTTCCACGCTTCATCATGGGATCTTGTTTTCAAAGCAGCTGAACTGGGTTGCAACATAGTAAACACTGGCTGGAAAATAATTTGCTAACAGTCAATCTCAAAAAAACTAAGTATTTGACATTCAGCATAGATAAAAGAGGACAGCCATCTAGCGATTTAAAATTGACTATGCATGATTGCCAACACCAAAACTGTGATTGCACCCCCTTGGAAAATGCAGATAGTGTGAAATACTTGGGAATCATAATAGACAGGCACCTAAACTGGAAACTTCACATTGAACTATTATCGGGAAAACTTTTAAAACTCATTTACCTTTTTAAATCCATACGTAATATTTTTAATAAACAGCAACTCAAAACTATCTATTATGCTCTTGCCCAGTCATTTTTGAACTATGCGATTCCAAGTTGGGGAGGTACTTACAAAACCACATTAAAACCAGCTATAACGGCACAAAAAACCTTGCTCCGAGTCATTAATAAGAAACCATTCACATACCAATCAGACAGACTATTCAGAGAATTTAATGTACTGGACGTTAGACAGTTGTTCGTTAAGTCTACCCTCATCTTCTACATCAAAAACACAAACCACCTAACAGCAACCAGTAACTCGCATTCACATAATACTAGACAAGCATTACTAAACCTTGACGAAATACCAAAAACTAAGACAACACATGGACAGAAAAATTACTCATACATAGGGCCTAAAATATTTAACATATTTAAAACAGACTTCCCGGAAATCAGAATATACTCAATTAATAAAATAAAAGCTTTAGCAAACAACTGGCTTACCTCCAAAGGTAGAACAGCAACTGAAAATTGACTTACTGTAATTGCATAATAATGTCTTCAAATAAAAATATATACCTATATAAATTAATTAATTAATTAAGGAAAATAAGAAATAATCTTAAACAAAACTTTAACCCTTTTTACATTAAACAATTATTCTACACATATTTACACTTGGACTTATGACTAACTCAACTTTCACTAACATTCCACTTGATACTCTGTAGATACATAAAAACTACCTTATGAAAATAAATACTACTGACGAAATCGAAAAAATATTATAATTGTGTTCTATAACGCCACTCTGGGACAGGCGTAGCCTAGTAGAGTGGCATAATCCACAAATTAAACAAAACAAAAAAAATGTGTAATTTATTTTATGTTTTATCTTATGTTTTATTGTTAAATTAGTATTAAGTATCTTTATTTGTAAACAAGGATTTTTTTAAATAAATAAAAAAAAAATAAATAAAAAAATCGTACGAGAAATTCTTCCGAACGAATATATTAGGTCCTTACATATGAAATTGACGTTTTGCCGTACTGGCAAATTTGATCTCAAATATCTTCTCTTTGGTTAGGAATTCCAAATCCAAATTTATACAGCTATTTACTCATGTATTTGTGTTTTGAAAATTATAATTCATTTGTTTTTTCCTCAATTGTTTTTTTCTTTGCGTCACTCAGTTTATAAAATGAAAAACTTGAAATATCGCGTTATTAACGAGTACGAGTTCCACCGTGGCACCAGTGCTGCAGAAACGGCTCGAAGGATTAATGATGTGTATGGCGACGGTGCCGCAAAAGAAAACACAGTGCGTTTTTGGTTCCAACGTTTTCGTTCTGGAAATTTCGACCTGCAGAACAAGCCCCGTGGACGGCCGGAGACCAAAGTTGATAATGAAGAATTGAAGGCTATTGTGGAAGCGGATCCATCGCAAACCACATCCGAGTTAGCTGCAGGCTGCGGTGTTAGTGATAAAACTGTTTTAATCCACTTGAAGCAAATTGGTAAGGTGAAAAAGCTTGAAAGGTGGGTACCTCACGAATTGAGTGAAGCAAATCAACAAACGCGCGTTGACTGCTGCGTTGCATTACTCAACCGGCACAATAATGAAGGGATTTTAAATCGAATCATTACCTGTGATGAAAAGTGGATCCTGTACGATAATCGGAAGCGCTCATCGCAATGGCTGAACCCTGCCGAACCAGCCAAACCATGCCCCAAGCGAAAATTGACTCCAAAAAAGTTACTTGTGAGCGTTTGGTGGACTAGTGCTGGTGTCGTTCACTACAGCTTTCTTAAATCTGGCCAGACGATTACGGCAGATGTCTATTGTCAGCAACTGCAAACCATGATGGAAAAGCTAGCTGCTAAACAACCGAGGCTGGTTAATCGCTCTAGGCCAATGCTGCTTCATGATAACGCTAGACCACACACTGCACAACAGACGGCTACCAAATTAGAGGAGCTTCAATTGGAATGTCTAAGACATCCACCGTACTCTCCGGACCTTGCCCCAACAGATTACCATTTTTTTCGAAATTTGGATAACTTCTTGCAAAGGAAAAAATTCAACTCCGATGGGGCAGTCAAAACCGCCTTCAAAGATTTTATTGATTCCCGTCCGAATGGTTATTATAGTAAAGGGATCGATGAACTACCTATGAGATGGCAAAAGTGCATAGATAGCAATGGTACATACTTTGATTAAATAAATATATTATAATAAAAAAAATCGGCTTTATGTTCCTCCCATACTAAACGTCAATTTCATATGTAAGGACCTAATATTTTAAGGTATGGGGATTTTCATACTATTTTTACTAATAATTGAATACACGTAATTCTATAAGAAACGCTTAGTAGCCTTATAATAATTGTATTGCATAAGTATTGCGCAATCCGGTCTTCAGCTAACTCTTTATGATTTGAGTACCTCGGTACATCTGGCTTAACAAGTTGCTTCAGAACGACAAGTAAAGGACAGAATGGGGAGATCTAACTAAAGATTGGGGATATCTGGTTTGTGATGGCCTAGCTGGTTGGGGCGTAGATGCTTGCCGGCACTTGGGCGTGGAACCCGCACAAGCCCCTGCAGGGTCCCTTAAAGGCGGGGCCCTCCTTGTTGCTCGGGGTCGTCAATAAACCGACCTCTTTCCTCACCAGGCGCAGGGCCACATAACCCACAAAAGGTTCCCTTTGTCTTTGGAAGGATTTTCATGCCTGAATGCTGTAAAACCTCGATAGAAAACGTTAACTTCTATTTCGTCCTCTGTAAGAAAGACAGGACCAGAATCAGTATAAGAATCATTCACTCATATGAAATAGCTGGGATATTATAAATATGTTACTAACACTCTAACATTTGACCAATGTAAATGTTGCAAGATGCAGAATCGTAGGACGCCGCTCTGAAAAGGCATAATGAGATTGCATAATGATTTGTAACATCGCTGACTATGCCCGCAAAGAAGGCTAATGTGGTCATCAATTCGTACCAAAAGAGTACATGATTCTTCAACCACCGGCCTAAAAGAAAGGCGCCTCAAGACAATACTCATCATCAGAAACTCGTAGCGAAAGAGTACGGCCATCTCAATTATAAGCCTAAAAGAGGGGCGTCACGGGATCACAACTCGTAAAGAAGAGATAGAGTCTCGGGATGCAGTAAGTTCCGGAGGAGCAAGGGGGGCCATTTAGTCATTTAGGAAGCTGGTCACCGGGTTTAGGCGGGTGCGGAGCCTTAACCCCCCTAAGCAGAGATGCTGGGGGTTTAAAACAAAAATTTAGCATTCAAAGAAACTAATATTTCATATAAACTCACGGGCTGTTGTAGAATCCTTTCGAACAAATCATCCCCGAGACCGTATCTACTTATTTATAAAGAAGTTTCGCTTTAAAAAATGTTGTAGATAGAAAATATATGTATTATTTTCCCATAGAATTAATGTGAACAGGTTCATGCACGTCTAGGACGAAACCATTCAAGGTAAGAATTTGCTAATACAAAGTGTTTATAATTATTAATTTCAGTGTTATTTAATATGTGTGAATTTTTCCCTTTGCACCGTTCAAACAATTCTACTGGTTTGTCTCCAAACGGAAATGTTTTATTTCTAATACACGAATTCTTTCTGGTGAACGTATTTTATTATAACATAAATGTATAGATTATTAGACTCGTTAGATATTACGTATTATTATGCAATTGTTTCCACACTGCTCCTATAAAAGAATTTGAAGTTATTACGATACACAACGGGGTCCTTCATTCATTAGACGAATCATGTGCCAATTCAACGACGTATTACGAATAGTATATATTGTATTTATCGAGATTTAGTCGCATTTATTATTTCTAGTAAGGTTTTTAGTATTGGTGCCAGGCGCCATTATGAGGCGGAGATAGTTCATATTCATAGCCCGACTGTAATAGGTATTTTTGTCGCGTAAGAGGTAGCACTTTTAGAAATATAACTGTGTTTTATGTTTCGTCCCTGACGGACAGGATGGTATAGCTGTGGTTATTTAGGTAATACACTTAGTAAATGCAAAGGGCATTAGGTATTATCAATTTCATATGCGAACCCAAGATGTTAGAAATATTTTAGTTAATATTTTTAGTTAATATCGCATTCAAAAGCGCAATTTTCACAGAATAATTATTTTCAGTTAAATGTATAGTTAGCGCTGGCAGAGCATTAATATTGTATAGAATACATTATTTATAATATTCCATAGAATATTATATTTTATTCCGCGTACATTATATCGTTACAGCGTAATTGCCGGCTTCAGTCGTCACCTTCCGCGCCATACAACTATTTTCGCTAACATCATACAGCAAATGACTTTATTCATTGCAATGAAAGTTATATTATTTAATATTATTGCCAAGACGTATATTTTTGACGGGTCACCCCACTTGGATTCATCACATTGTTAGCCGCGACCAGGAGTTGGCAAATCAATTGAACATAGTAGATGAAATTAAATTTCAACTCGCGGCGATTAAGCAGCGGCCTTTTAAATAAATTATTAATACAGAATTCATCTTTAATATATTAGGAAGACCCACTATCTAGCTGGGTCATCACAGTTGTTAGCCGCGACCAGAAGCTCGAAATGAAATATATAATAATAAAATTAAACTCGCGTCAACTATTTTACGTCTGTATAATATTTTTCATAATACAGAAAACATCTCTAGAAAACACCGTCATTTGACAAGGACCCACTATCTACCAGGGTCATCACAAATGATAGTTCAATGCTTTACAAAAAAAATGTCAAAATATTTTTAAAAAAAGAAACTTTGATGCCGCACATCTGCATGATTATTGATATAAGGTCAAAATTGGTTGGACATTTTTGACTCATAATTAATGCAGCAATATATTCCTGAGAGGTTATTAATGTTTTCCAAATTACAAAGAATTTTATTCATTCGTAACATAAAACACGCTTGATAATAATAAACCAAAGAGGTACCTACCTAATAAAAATAAAACATATTTCAAAGAAAAAAGAATTAATTATTGAAACCTTCATCAAAATAATAATAAAGTAAAGTTTTGTGGACTAGCTCTGTTACACCCTGTATATTATATGTTTTTAAAATATCATTGTATAAATACGAAAATAAAAATCGTTACAAGCGGATAAATACTTATTTATTACAACATTTTTATGAGGCTCTTTTACTATACGAAGACACGGAACCAACTCATTTTAGTTAATATATCACATAGAAAATTATTACAAGGGCCAAAAATAAAATTTATCCACTTTCATATTTTTCTCGAAAAGTTTCTGAAAACATAAAATACGCAAGTTAATGTCAGCCCGCCACCATAAATATAACAGTAACAATAGTAAGTGGACAACATCCTCTTAACAGAGAAAAACATATATATGGACGTGAATTAAATTTTTTCCGTACAATAATATTTTATACACGTTAAAACGTGTCCCCATAATATATGTTATTAAATATATTCTCTCACATACTTATTAAGAAAGCTGGAATTCAAAACAGTGAAGAAAATTAATCTATAAACTATCAAAATCCAATGATAAACTATTTTGTTATTGAAGTGTCTTCGTGACGATTTAGATTTGGAAAAAAAATGTTTTTCATTTGTCTTATTTGGATTTTTGTAAAAAAAAATACTAAAATTTTTAACAAAGCGGAATCGACGCAAGGATTAAAAGGGTAAATGGAACGCCACCGACGCTAGCAGCTATAAGTCAATCCTATTGTTGTAGTACAAGACATGTTGACCTAGTTCGAAAAATAAATCATTATAACACATTGCTTAGCGATAAAAAATTCAAAAATGTCCTTTAACGTGAATAAGATATTTATTTTATTTTATTAAATTTATAATAACCATTGTATATTTTTATCTGTTTTGAGTATATATATTTGACCAATTGGTTTTGGAAACAATAATTTTCATCATCATGGTGACAAAACACGCACGCCGACAAAAAACTCATGCCAAACACAAAATTATTTAGTTTTGTTTATAAAATTTTAGTTTAAAAAACAATACTAACAGATAGAAACAAGAACTTTTCAGAGAATTGCACGTCCTGGATATATCAATCAGATATACTTACTTTACACCTTAAAATACTTTTTCCGACACACACAAGGTTACCTAGAAATAATTTACTCTCACTCAACAAGGGCACAGGTGAACTGTAAGTACCAAAATTCACCAAAACCTTTTCACAAAGATTTCACTTCTTCCAAACTCCAAAATATTCAACATTCTAAATACATTCAATACTAAAAACTTGCAGCCATAGTCTCGCATATTTTCTTCAAAAGTGAAATTCTGGCTCAATGAAAAGGGTGAAAAGCATGCACAAAGCCTTTTAAAAGCCAAGATATAAGAAAAATTTGAAAAATACTCGTACCTGTATGAACATACAATTTAATCTTTTCAACTACTTTTACATATTTTCTTTTATTCTCTATCCAATCTACATATTTTTGTTAATGTCCATACTATAGAATAAACACTACATATTATTAAATTTGTTAATGATTAATTATTTTTTTATTTTTTATTTTTTATTTTTTATCGGCACTAAGATTTATTAATATAATAACTACTTTATATAAATATTTTTGCACATACTGTACCTATTGGAAGATAGTTAAATACTAGTGTAGCAGGCAGGGCATCAAATATAGTGTTTACTTTGCTGACCCTCAACAACAATAATGATGGTCGTATTATATCATTTTTGTAAACACTATAAAAATATATCATCTATAAATGTCAAAACAAAAATTTGTATATATAAATTTATAAAAAAATATAAATTATAATACTAGTAGATACCTGACTTAACATATAAGTATGATGAAAATATATGGGTAAGGAGTGTTAAATGTCGGAAAATATTATAAATATTTTTGAGATCGGCGTTAAATTAACTCTGTTGTTTATGATATTTTGATCACTTTAACTTACATTATTTTTACACATATCACACTCAGGAACGTGCCCAAGGGCTAGAAAATTCCAATAAATGTATAAAATTGTATTTAAGTTAAAGAAATGTAAATTTGGATACTTAATAAATAAATAATATGTTTATACCGTCAGGTGCGAGTAATAGAATTAATATTTATAATTTCAATTTCGTAAAAAAAAAATGAGAATCATTTTGCATTAAGAATGTCAAGGATTACAATTTTTATCCTTTATGAAGGAAATTGAATGAAATGAATCATCATTGATTGAAATGTATAAAGTCGAGTGTGTAAAGTACATAAACTGAGTTAATTAAAAAAATGATGAATTTTTAAAATATAAAATACTGTTTTATTTATTAGAAACAGCAATCTTTTACTACATTTTGTAAAAAAGCAACCTATTTAGCAGATTCAAGATACAATCTGTTGGACAGAAACTACTGTTGATTTATATTATCCATCTTCCTTCTACAGTCTTATCTTTACTAGAAACAAACATAATCCAAAAAATGCGATGTTATCCCTCGAGATTGATGTACTTGTGAGCTGAAAATAACTTTAGCCACACCCAAAGATTTATTGCGAAAACAAAACTCCCCCAAAATTAGATACAACCGAAATAAACAAATTGTGCTCCAAGGATTAACATGGAAAATAAATTCTTGCATCATTTTTTTAACTTAATTATGAAACAAACGAAAAAGAGATATTTTGTATAATAAATTATTAATTTACGTTTACATTTCGAGATTCGATATTTTTTCATTTCATAATTTTTTCCGGAAATTAGTGAACAAAATACAAGCCTTCTGAAAATAATTTGAGCACCTACCTTTACATACAAAATTATTAACTAGTTAATATTTAACAATTATATCAAATCATAGAAACGTTTAAAATTAAAAAATCACATGCAGTATCATTAGTAACGAAGATTGATAAAAGATAGAAAATAATGTTTTAATTTTTTCCACGGACAAAGATGCGTTTATTTTATTAAGTATACTCATCAATCTTGAGAGATTACATAGAATATTTTGGATTAATGTTGTATTCTGTCTAGAATATAAAGGTCTGATGAAATTATTTTAAAAATTACTCGAAACAATGTGAATTTTTTACATTATTAATATTTTTTTATCAATTCTTAATCTGTTTAACTAAGCTACTTGAAATGAAATAAAAATGAAACTGATCTTGTTTACTTGTTTTATCTAGAATAAACAAGCACATGATTTTTATTTTTTATATTCTTTGTAACGTACATTCTTATTATTTTAATATCGATAAATAACAATACATCATTGTTAATTCCATTAACATGCATACTGACAGTAAAAAATAACTGATGAACTTAAAAAATAAAAAATATTTTCGCGTCATATAGAGCAAGTGGTCTATCACAATATGTGAAGATTGTCGCATATTTTTAATAAATTCTATTTTTTAAATAAAAAAATTAATATGATTGAGCGTTTGTGTGAGTAATATCGCTCACAGTCAGATTGAAATGACATTTTTACAGAAATATACCCAAATCTTCTGGATATGAGCCACAAAAACATATTTAGATAAATACAAAATAAAAATTTCGATTCTGATCATACACGTGTGTTAAACGGGAAAACAAATAAATTGCAAGCATTAAGGTAGACGTAATATCATAATGAATCTATGCACAACTGGAAGGAATAAAAACAAAGGCAGTAGTGTTCCATTGAATTATTCATAGATAAATATAAAAAACCGGTCATTATTTAAGGAATTATCTCTGAAATCACCTTATTGGAAATAATTTTTTAAAAACAAACGCCACTTCAATTTTCCTTTTATATGATTGTGTAAAGAGAAAATTTTAAATATGGATATTGCTGTGTTTGCTACCAAATAGTTAACATTGCTTCTTTTGCTATTTACATAATTGGATATTGCTGTCTTTGCTATGATGTTCGACACCAACTCTCACTAAAGCGACCGAGGACTCCAAGGATGTGTCACGTATCATTTTGTCACGTGACACATCTTTTGAGGTTGTTTAGTTGAAGTGGATATTTCTGCTTTTGCTTTTTACACTACGAGAATATTTCTGTATTTGCTTTTAACAGTGATTTGAAGACATGATTTTGGGTGGGATAGATCTATTCTATAATATCTCGAATTCAGTTCATTCTAAATTATTAATCCTCGGGGCAGTATTAAAAATATATTTTAATTTTTTTTGATCTTGATCTCTCAAGTTCAATCCCTTAATATCAACATCGGCCCTGATCTAATTTTCCCGATTTTCAACTAGTCCAAAATCCGCGACGCCGAGCCACCGGGCCGGGCTCGCCTTTGCGTGTGGGGCAAATCCCCGCGACAAATGGACTCAGGCCGCGCCGTGCGTCCCAACTTTATTTTGGATTTTGCAAAGTTATCATCTATTTCTCAAAAAACTCAACTTTAATTGAAGAAAAAATGTATCAATTGGTAGTCAAAATTAATAAGAGTCAAATTACATTTAACAAACAACAGTTTTGCAGCTTTATCACCTTGTAAGCGATTTCTTAAGGGTTCGTAAATTAAACCGGCTTCACAGTTGCTCGCTAGAAACTGACCCCGGTGGCGGTAGGCGTAGATTTTTAATGCCATTTTAATGACGTTGTAGTCCGAACTTTTGTCGAATAGTTTTTGTTACAGGTTTTGGATTTTGCAAAGTTATCATCCATTTCTAAAAAATACTGCCAAATATCACTTTTTTCGGCTTCATCGCGCGATTCGATGAGGGATTTGGACTCCAAACCCCGCATTTTGTGACAGTCGTCGAAAGATTAAAAGTCAAATTGACACTCCCTCCCCCCAAAAATCAATAATATTAGACTTATTTAATTAATATAAAGAATAATATATAGAAAAGAGAAAATAAATAATTTAAATATAATAATTTCGTTGCCTGACCGTCTCACTGTCTGTTCGTCTGTCCGTAACGTCCGTAATTTCGGTCAAATAACGAAATTAAACAGCTGAAGAAGGGACTTGAACTCCGGACGAGCAACCTAGCGACGTTGCCACCATCACAATACCTGTCAGAATTACACTACATATAGGATTTAGCAAAGACGCGAACCAATTTTTCTTCATTTTTTACGGGTTACAGCTAGTTGTTTATAAAAATAATACATTTAAAAAATTATAAATTATAAAAATGATGAATTCTGATGATGGAACCATTGGCCCCGTAACATGTTGGTATTTTGAACGAATAGTATTGAAAACAAAGTATATTCTTATTAATTAAATTAATATTGTCACCACAAAATCATTATTCTATAATTAAAGAACAATAAAACTTCATTAAAAATGTAAATATTTCGTTATAGTCATTACATTTCGCTAGATTTGGCCTATCGCAAGAGATTTTTGAGAGAGAAATTTTGAGAAAATTATCAATGAATCAATCGATGCCTGATACACTATTTTTGTCTGCCATCTATACGCAGTTCTCCAAAATGTGTAAGAGAGCGATAGAAAGTGCGTACACATTTTATTTAAAAATAGTTCATGCTTGCACGTTTTTAAATTCTAGTTAAACGTTTGTAAGTAAAAATTGTATACCGGAACCTTTGGGCGGGATTCCAGGACACGAGACGCAAAAACGGTGGCAACCGATTAATCGGGATGTCTGACAACCCTAGACATCACCCGTTATTTATTGTCTGATATCATTTGACCCAAATCCTGGGAATAATAGCTAAGGGGAATTTCAGGTTCTCAGGTACATCCAGTTGCTAAGTACCGAAGAGTAATAGTCAATTTTTCATGAGTGATGGTTATCCTCACATTCACGTCTTTTCTCTTGATCATTGAGGTGACCATCTGGAGTAACGTAGTTATTACGCCTCTTCCATTTGTAAATAATTTCGCCGATTAGAAGACTCGAAAGAGAGTTGTTGAAGCAAATGAAAATGAGTTAATTATTTTCTAGCTGAAAACCATCATTTTCCTGTTTAGTCTATGGTTGTATTTTTGATATAAACGTTAACTGCAGCGGCAGCTAAATTAATGAATTCCACTTTACTCATGGGGCATTATTGTTGGAGTTGCTCTAACAATAATGCCCCATCCTGGCCTAATATCCTGGCCCAGCAATGGACTACCGCCATTGGCCTCGGGACCAATTGATTCACCGTGGTGGTGGCCTCAGGATTTTTTCGAATTATTAAGTACCAGGTTCCCACAAAGCCCATGGTTTGACAATAATACATGATGTTTTACCCTCAGATACCAAGGACTCCAACAATTTGAAAAATAATAATAAACAAAGACAAAATATGTTTGGATATTTTAAGATTTAGATTTTTTTAAGACCATCTTAGACCAAAGAGAATACGTTTAACTTTAGATTTTTACTGCCCTGGCGAAAGACCAAATGACCAACAACCGAAACCAGTTGGTTTTAAAAAATAAAATTATTTTATTTCCCTCTTTATTCTAATTTCCTTTTCTGGACTATCGCTTTTATGCAAAATGCGGTCAAAAAATTGAAAGAATCTGTGGAGCACTTGGGCCTGCCCGGACTCTAGTCCCTCAAGCGTACCAAATGGACTCGCGCGCTCGAGGGAAATCACCAATGAGAAGCCCGATTCGACGGCGAGGTACCGACCGAAAGCACACGGTACCACCCCACCACCTCATTCTCTCTCCGATCATTGTGCACATACATCACGCGTAACTTTGCTCATCCTGTATTGTTGCAAAACTTGTTTCTTCAAACAAAACGACAATTTAAATGGTAATCACCTTTTCTTTCATCCTGTATCACTTCCCACCTTTGCTTACCACATACATTCTCACCGCTATTAATTCACATACATGCCTTCAGCGCTACATTTGCTATATATATTTCATTTTTCGACAGCTTGACATGATCGTTGTACAAACATGCACCATTCAGTCATTCTCACTTCAAGCTCAATCATAGCACCTATTTCGCGAATCACATAAATCTCAACATATTGCCAAAAATCTTTTATTTAGTAACACAGATAAGGCTTGCTGGAATTGAATTTATTTGAGGATTGAGGTGGTTGATGCATTTGACGAGATACATTACTTCATTCTCAGGCAGTAGCTATATTTCAAAGACGTCTATTTTATGCTTGTCACTATTGCGGAATGTCCACGTTTTCTCTGCATATATGAAGATTGGAAACTGGAGAAATGGAAAAAAAGATTCTCTCCATGTTCTTGTAAGTTGGGGTCAAAGCTACATACTCTAGGTAGCCATGTCATTGATTTTACTGTCTTTTGGCACCAATATTTTTGTCAACTCAAACCTCAAGGGGTCATACAACATATGAACTTATTTTATATTATTTTTATTTTTCTAATATCTAGCCGCAATGTAACGTCCCCTTAACGGAGTCTTGAATAAAATAATCCTTGAGTAGTAAGGATTTCTTTATTCAAGCAGGTCTCGTAATGGTTACAATACCAGCAAGACCTAATAACAAATAAATTTAGGACAATGCTAAAAAAATTGAAACAAGAAAATAAAAAGTGTCTTAAATCGAGTAGCGCGTTGGTCTAGTGATCCTCGCCTAGTGATCCCATGGTCGGTGGTTTGTGTTCCATTCCAGGAGACCAGCATGTTAGTCTTATTTTCATAGCACAAGCATTTATCTTAGTTTGAAAATAGTAAGAATATTTATTTGTTTATTTATCTTAATTATTTAGTTCCACACATAATGTTAGGTGGGCTAATACATGATTTCAGTTAAACATATTGAATTCAATCTTGTCATTTAAAAAATTCTACAATAACATTTTTGCACTCGTGTTTAAACTAATCCTTACCGTGTTTTGAATTTCCTTTGGCAGGCTATGCGACACGTATTCCGTGTTCACAGCTCTATTTAAAAAGTAATAATTGTATTTTTAGAGAATCATCATCACTCTTGACTCTACTACCCCTTGGCCTCTTCAAGAGCCTTCCTCCACTCATCTCGGTTTTGTGCCAGCTCTCTTCAGTTCAGAAGGTCCAAGGCAGATATTTATTTGAGGACATTGTCAGTCCATCTTAATTTTGACCTATCTAAGCTCCGTCACCCTATCGTTCTTGAGTTCAGCAGGGACTTTGGTACTTATGCTCGGTCATTCTCTCCACATGACCCAGCCATCGAAGTCTTCCCAGTTTTATAAGTTTAGTGATGTTTAGATCCTTGATTTTAGAACATAAATATTGTTTAAATATATACTGGTCTATATTAGAAGTTAAAAAATTTAAAATAATCATTTTCTGACGTATTTTAGTGTATGTGTTAAATAATTATATTAATAATAACAGGAAAAATATCGTATATACATTAAAAAGAAAATTGCTTAATTTCCACTTTAAAAATATAGAGAAATCATTACCAGCGTTGAAATATGTATATACTATGACATAGGAATGGCCATAGACGTCTCTAATATAGTCCTTTTAAATATTTGAATTGTAATGTGTGGAGGAGTGAACGTCGCATTGTGTAAAGTGACCACTTAAGTCATACAGGTCAAAAGCCCTATGGTCACCTTACAAAGACTTCCATACACGTTTTCCATTTAAATAATATCACATCTTTGAGACTTCTATATTATATCTCAATTAATATTAATAAGTTTGAAGTAACCTTCACATGTATTTCATCAAGATATTGTACTCATTACTACTTGCATTTACTACGTACCTACGTACCCACATTAGTTCGATATCGATTGCCAGTGAAGATATTGTCTCCATCAACAATACCCCAAACGCATAATGACGGCGTACGTAACCATCAAAAACAGAATCAAATGTATAATTACACCCAAACAATGCGATAATCTCCAAGTGATTTTTAATTCGATTGAAAAATATGTTAATGAATTAATGAAAAATCAGTCAATTTATAACGCATAATAATACAAATATTTAAATCAATTTATGATTCGAAATATAGTTATGACCTGTAGCCTATTCTTCTTTGATTGTAAAGGATTATGAGATGGAAGATTAAATCCAAGAAACTACACACGTACCAAATTAAAAAAAAGATTAAGCATTTATGGGATTAATTTTGCACACATGTATGGTGACATAATTTTTCTAGAAAAAAGGTTATATTAAGCAAACACAATCATAAATAACTTTAGGCGTAGACGATATCATATTCATATTTTTATTTTCTAATTATTATTTCATTGAACCTACATGACAAATCAACGTAAACCTCAAAGCTAAAATATAGATCGAATTGGTATTTGGTTTTATCTGGCATTTTTATCTGACAATGGTGCTTGTAAATTCGGCGGCGGCGGCCCTCGTAGCGCAGTGGATATGACACTGGCTTCTCACACCGAGGATTTCCGGTTCGATTCCCGGTGAGGTCACAATTTTTAATCTATGTGATTTACTCAAGCCTGGGTGTTTTGTGATGCATTTCACTTCTGTAATCGAAAAAATCGATGAGTTTGAATCTATAAAATATTTTTGAAGTGTGTTTATTCATAATAGCATCCGAACCATATATTAAAAATATTTTATTTGAATACTTAAAGTACATATCTTATGTTTGTTCCCCGATACATTATTTCGATAATAATAGATATTGCTTAATTTATTGATTATATAAAATTGTACTGTAGTAGACCACTTCCCACTTTGATAATAAAATATATTTTCAGCATTGAAATGGACCTACGTTCTTGTATATTATTATTATAGTTGGCAGCAAAGTACTGTAGTCACTCGCAGGACTTAGCAATATTCAATTGGTACTAATTAGTCAATTGGTTTCTGCTTATGAGCCATAATTAAACCAATAAAGGAAATTAAAAAATCGTATCCAGTTGCTCCATTGAACAGATTAATCCTATCATTATCATAATAAAGAAACGTTTAGAGAGATTCGACCCAATTTTTAAGAAATCGTTATGAGACTGAATCGGTTAAATAAATTAAATTAGTCTTCAAGCATGAAAGAAAATTGAACACTGAAATCTAGTTTATAATAATTTCGGTCGGTCTAATGGCTCCCCACTGATAATAAATATTATTAATTGTATTTTTAGACGCCGTTATTGAAATATTTATTCTTAATCGATCTACAGTCCGAATACATTTAAATTGTGCTCGCCTCTCTCCCCGTAGAATTCACTCTTCTGCCCGAATTTATATTATTATATATTGTAATTTTCATTATTCTTTATTAGATACATAGGATATTTTTTGATTACAGATTAATTGTTACAATAATAATAAAAACACAACTTTAAATATGCTTTAACTGCTATTTTGTTTTTGCTCTGTCAATTATTATTCTCAATTGCAAAATAGTTATTGTCATGACAGAAAACCTGCATCGAATATAAACGGTCCAGCTTTACGGCTAACGCTTTGTTTGTGGGTAAATTGAAAGGTAATTTTGCAGCTAAATTTAAATTTAAATTTAAATAAAATATTTCATGAAAGTGAAGTGTTGATTTCCATTAAATACAAATTGAACTTATTTGTAACCTTTTGGTTCTAACTTTTTAGAAGATTTAAAAATTATTTATTTATAACCATAAAAGATTGCTCGCCTTTGTTACTATTTGAAAACTTTGGTTTATGTTTTATTACTGTTATTAACCACGGAGTTTGAAATATAAAAAATCAAACAGATACAACTTGCTATTTTCATCACGATCATGAAATTCAGACCAGGTGGTAGTCCTTTTAACAAGGAACTCACATCAAGAACAACTTCTGAAGAACTTATGTACATACTCGTAAATACGTCAATTTAAACGGAATTTGGTGCCCAATGAGGTGTCTGAAATGTAAATATAAATTGATTATCATTATCAATTATAAAGGCAATTAAAAACAAAGAATAATTTCAACTTTTTATTGATTCATCTATTTTGACATATTTTAATAATCACTACATCTTAGGACCGACTTACCCTAATCCTACTTACTGTCGAATTAACAATTAATATTCTTAAAGATATACATAACTTTATGAGATGAGCTATCCTCTAATCAAGTTTAATTATTTTGGAATCCATTGTCATCGGTGACAAACCTTCCAAACATTTCATTAATCGGTTACGAAAACTGCTGATTTCAATTGCATTTAAACTAACTAAACATATGTGTAACCGGTTTTATAGCCAGGGCGGAGATTTTAAGATTTATATTATTTTGGTAAAAAAACATATGTCTATTTTTGTATTTTTGTAAATTATATAGTGGCGGTTTTACTTCTAAAATCCTCACATTTATTCTAATTGCGCATCTGGTAGAGAAACACTCAAAAATTGTTTCGACTTACGTTCACTAGTGTCGATTGGTATTCTCAGTTGCCTCGTTAGTTTTTCCACCTGTCATAATGGAGACAGAAGAGAGTTTTTTTTTATCTGAATAGGTGTATATGAATATTTTTTGAACCAAAAAATAGTCTATGATGGTATGGTATTGTGTTTGAGATATGTAACGCGTTTTTTTTTTATAGATTCAATAGTGTGATCCAAAGATTGAGCTTAATATTTAATACCTCATCTTGTGATTTATTTGTGATACAAGCAAAATAGTTCAGCCCCTGGTTTTCTAATCGAGATCAAATTTTGAATTGCAAATCTTTGTGTATAACATATTCGTAAGGTTTTCGTAGAAATTCATCTTCGCAGCTTTTCTGTCATAAGATTAATGCCTGCGACACAAATACACGTACAAAAACACCCACCCACACATTCACACACGATCAAACAATGTTTGAGTAGGTATATATGAACATATGTTAGCTGAAATGGTGAATAAAACGTATTCAATACTATTTAAATGCTTTCACTAATATGTTTCCTCAAATATATGTACAACGAGCGAAATATAACATTTAATCCTTTCCCTGTCAAAGTTCACAAGATAAGACGTGTGAATTACTGAAGATATATTTGTATACATTTATTAATCATTCTGAATATACAGGATGTAACAGTCCATAATATTTTCAGATAGATTCCTTCCTAAATTATAAGTGGGAAATATTGGAATATCAATGCCCTAATATCAATATTTATGAAGATAGGCGACTTCAAACATCGCATTTTTTTCTGACTTGTAAAATATTGGTCTATCATAAAAGAAAATTATATATAGACACAAGTCGAATAAATAAAATAATTTGATTATAATTTTTCTGCAAGGTACTTATAATTTTAATTAACTAACTAAATAACTTACCACCATGCCGTTTCACTGTAAGGGTAAGCAGAGGATAGAATTTTAACTGACTTGCATTAAAGCAAATTAACTTTATAATATTCGATATAAGATACTTTTATGATGGACCAACGCTGGGCATAAGATAGAAGAGAATAATTTCAATTAGAAATTCGTATTATTAACCAATTTATATAATAGATGTCTCGTAGAGATGAATTATTTTTTGGGAAAGTACACATCTTCAATATATCTTGGTTAATAATGTCCCCAAGGGTATTAAATCCAGTTTAGTGTTCTTGAAGAATTTGAAATACTTAAAATATTTTGAATATATATATATATATATAGAAATATTAAATTAAAGAAGCAAGCCACTCTTAGCTTAATCTTAGAAAATTAGTAACGTAAAATACTAATTTTATGTAGAAAAATCACGGTAAACAATAATAACGACTTGTTTTGCATGACCGCGCAACATTAAGTTTTAATTCCATCAATTTACGGACTTATTATATTTGATATATGTATGTTATATATATAGACAAAAAGTAAAATTTCGGTAATATATATATTAACTAAGAGGTAATGTATACAATTTCGTAAATTAATGTAAAACACTATATATGGGGTGTAAAAGCAAAGGCAGCAATATCCAACAAAAAAATTGAATGCAGTCATCGAGGATTACTAATTTATAATGCACTGATTTTGAGATTTTATAGGAAACATAGCCTTTAAATTAATATGAAACATGATTTTGGAAGGGATAGCATTAAATCTAGAATTCAGTACATTTTAAATCAGTAATCCTTGGAGGCTTCATTCAAAACATTTTTTTTATTTTTACGATATTGCTGCCTTTATACCCCACATATTATTTGATGCATATATTTATTATCGTATACCCAATGCCAAATTGGATCACAGGATACATAATTTTGCATTTATTAAAATTAAATGAAATTTGTTAAATTTCTTGATAATTGCGCTATTATAAGCTTGCTCAATTACCGTTTTTTGAACATTTTTGATTCAAACGTTTAATTGAATGATAACAATAACATTCAAATGATTTCTCATCGAAAAAATAATTTACTCTTTCAATCATGAGAATTTATCATTGTGTAAGGAAAAATATTTAAAAAAAAATCTATTTTCTACTCAAAAAATATTATTTTATTTATTAATAAGTTATTTATACTAAATATATTATTTGTTTATGCTTTATCTTTCTAAAGTTCCTAACAGACAACTAATTTGAGAATTAAAAGTGCGAAATAAATTTAAAAAAATAATTTATATATTGTATTTTATCAGCCTTCAATGGAAAGTCCCTTACTATTTAAGTTGGTAAATCAAGCATACAAAGAATAACTAGGCATTGAGTAAAATAATAGTAAAATTAGTAATATAATAAATACTTTTAACTGTAATAGTCACAGAAACTCAGTTTTGGACTGTCGACTAAAGTATCGAGAAATAAAATAACATATAAATAAAAAAGACGAAGGTCATTTTAAAAAATACTCCAAAATATTAATTACCGTAAGAATGTGCACAAATGATTTGAATAAGAATTTCACTCAATTTCTCTCTTCAACTTTACAGTAATTAAGTATACATAGTATAGTGATAATATTTACCTGCAAATGGAAGTAGGATCCCGGGCATTTGTTGTCATGAATCCGGGTGTTATTGTCGCACAAACAATGGTGGTAACCCGCTAAATCCTGTTTCGTCTCCAGCATTATCATGTCGCACTCCGTCTCGTCACTCCGCTGGAAGGGCCGCCCCGCGCCGCCGCACGCGCGACCCTCGCTGCCATCTGCCGCGGGCTCCCTTCCCTCGTAACTCGAGCGCGCGGCCGGCTCGGCGGCTAGCGAGTAACTGGAGATTATCCTGTCCTTCCACAGCTCGTTGGAAGACATTATCCGCCTCGGGGGCATCTGCAGCTCGGAGCAAAACCCGTCGATGTATCTGTCGTCCAGCGTCACGTTAACGGAGCTGACGTTCAGGGGGCTTCGGTGAACTCCCGTCGTCTCGTTTTTGCACGCCTTGCCCCGGCGATTGTAATTCGTATTCATCAGCGAAGATGTTCTCACGTCCGGAGCGTAATCGAATTCGCTCGAAACGTCGATGTTTACGAAATCCGAACGCGGGAAACTGTTGCCGAAATTGGACGACGAAAAAATACAGTCGGCGTTGATGCCCCGCTCGGGAGCCGCGCGCCGGGCCGGCCCGTCGGGCGCGCGCGGGAAGTCCAGCGGCAGCTCGCTCGGCGGGACGCCGGGATTATTTTTTTTAAACCCTCCGTCCCCCCCGATTTTTTTCAAGGAAGATAAATTCCTTTTTATCTTTTTCACGAAAGAGGAGCGCGGGTTGGCGTAAGGGATGTGCCTCGGGAGGAACCCGCCGACGCTTTTCGTCTTCACCCGCTTCCGGTCCAGGCTGCGGTGGTACGAGTTATTCGTCTTGAGATAAGAATGTCTATCGCTTAGATTTTCAAAATCGCTTATCAACTTTTCTCGCGTTTTCGGCAAATCTCGCGGAAACGCGTCGTTTTCGGAACCGCAGTTGCACAACAGATCTACGCTGTTTTCCGTGTCGAAGGATTTGTTCCAGAATTGTCGGCAGTCGTATCCGGAGGAGTGTCCGCAGGCCTCGCAGGCTGGGCCCACCAGCAGCTCCTCGCTCGTGCCCCCCACGCAGGAGTCGCTGTAGGTGCGGGGGCGGAGCCCGGACGTGGGCGCGCGGCCCGCGGCGCTCAGCATGTCCCGCTCCTGGGACGCCTCGTCCACCATGGTGGCCACATCCCTGTTCACCCGGATGACCCTCGGCGAGTGGCGGACCGCCTTACTCGGATCTCTCGTTTTCTTCAGGGATGTCGGTGAGGGCCTCTTGGAGTGATGCATCTTACTCGCGGGAAACTTCAAATAGTGGGGCGGTTATTCATTTTATATTAACATAAATAATTACGAAAGAAACGCTGTTTTTAAGCTGTCCAGTAATTTTGAAACATTTTCAAAAAAAAAATTTTTGTATCGTATAATTTGTTGCGTCATCCTTGATGATTATCGTGAATGCGATATAATATATACACATATTTTTTTGATTTAAAAAATAAAAATATTTGTGTTGTTAAAATAAAATATCGAATCACTTAAGACTCAAAATTATACGGAAACAAAATAAAAATCGCGCCGCAAAATTTTTCGCGACACGTGTCGCGTCGCGGAAATGCGAACAAAATTCACCGAACTTGTCAATCACCGTAACAAAATAATCACCACACTCCCACAAGAGAAGTTTTATCCGCGTTCCGAAATAACATTATGCATAAAAGTTTCGAAGTATTGTGGCAACAACGTATGGAGCGCTACGCCGCGGCTGACGGCGTCCGCTCTGCGCGCTGTCGAGTTCGGTACTAATCAAATCCATACTCGGTTCTGGCTACGGTTCGTAGCGCCGTACGGTTCCGCCGACCCGTAGCGCCGCGCCGCCTCGCCGTAGCGAACGGACTAATGCGAGCGGACGGTATTTTCTTTCGTCGGCTGAAGAATGAGGAAAATGACAATGCCGATATTTTCAGATGCGATGAATGAAAAATTCTCGATATTCATAAAGCTTCACTTGTGCGAACATGTATTTACATACAAAATGTGTGTATGTATAATACATACACACGAACTTATAATATTTTGGCTCAAATAGCATATCTGAATTTCTGAAATTCCATGCTCATTTTATTTTAGTACTGGACTTCTTACACATTGAGTTATAAGTGATATAAGACCCAAAAATATTTTTTCTTCAATAAAATTGTTTTTACAAATTAATTGTTGAAAATATCAACATATTTCTATTCAACCAGCTTTCAATACTAATAATAAATTTAAAAAGTATGTATTAAATAATAAGAATAAGGATGATATATTTAAAAAAATTGGGGTTTATTTTATTTGGGTTTTTTTAAAGAATGTTTTTTTATAAGAATAAATTTAAAGGATCGTTAACTCATTCATTCGGTCATTCATAAGCAAATCACATATACAACTCTTTTTAATTATTTTCATTATGCTAAGATCAGTTATAAGTACATTATTTTCCATGCTTTCGTCTACCATAAAAGGATTGCCACACATAAGTGATCTCATTTCTACTGAATTCAGTCTACTTTCGTTCTCTTTTGCCAGCTCCAGGATTAATTTCCATTCATCAGTACTGAGAGGTACTATAAATTTATTATTTACCGCTCATCTTACCTCTGCTGAGGTTTCTATAAGAAATTATTAGAAAGAATTAATGAGCTCATCACAAAAATACAATTGTATATTCTTATTTACCTCACAGCATTTTTCTTTAAAATTCGTTCAAATAAACCGTATTCTTTACATAATAATAATAATAATTTTATACTGCGCTCTAATAGAAGAGTTTAAGAAATAAAGAGTAGCTTGTTGGTCTTGTGGTTAGGACTCTCGCCTCGTGATTCAAAGGCTACAGGTTCGAATCTCACTCCAGACAAGCAAGTTAGTCCTATTTTCATAGCGCAAGCGTTTAGCTTAATTTGAAAATAGTAAAAATATTGATGTGACTCGAATTTCGTGTTCCCATCCCTATTTTTTGAGAAAAAAACTTATTTTGATAAAATTTGTCTATATTGTGTTGATGGCATAAACCACGTGCGAACAATATACGATATTAATTGTCCTAAATAAATTATATTGCAAATTGTATTTTAATTTGTATAACTTTTCATTATAATAATTAATCACTCAAGTAATATTACAGATTTTAACATTAAATATGTTCATGAATCAATTAGCAATATACGATATTAATTGTCCTAAATAAATTATGTTGTAAATTGTATTTTAATTTGTTTAACTTTTCATTATTATAATAATTAGTCACTCAAGTAATATTACAGATTGTAACATTAAATATGTTCATGAATCAATTAGCACAGAGAAACGTGGTAAACTAAACGGAAAAGAAAAGCAAATACTGCCTTTATTGTTACGGAATATCAATAGAGATGGATATAAAATGGAATCAGAGGGTAGAGAAAAAAAATACTGATATCACTGATGTGTTCGTAGATTATGAGCTATGTCTACGAGCCCCTGTCTGTATGTGTTTAGCTACGAACCATGATTCGTAGATATCTGAAAATTTGCATACATGCTAAATAGCCTAAATGTACATCAATAAATTACGGAGCGGCTTTTGAAGTTTTATATAACCGAAGTCGTGGATTGGAGAAGGATAAAAGAATGTCAGTGAAAGGAGGGCTGAAGATGTAAACAAAGGATTTAGTGAAGTGGGAGGGAAGAATCCGGGACAGGAAGAAATAAAGGGTTAAGTTTTCCGAGATTCAATCAATAAATATAAGTTCCTTTACGTGTTTGTAAAAAGATCACAAAAATAAATATATCCACGGAATATATTTGAAGCATTCATACTTAAGTTTATTGAATTTCACAATATAATTGACGATACGTTCGAAATTTGTTTAAGACGCCACCTTATCTTCAGTTTTAAATAATATATTTTGTACCTGCATAAATATGGTCATAAAAACAAACGCACCTTAATTTTAGAGTAATAAATTAAATCTGTAAAAATGGCGAAGATACAAATAATCTTTTGGCAAGTTTGTAATTCGAATTCTAACTTAGGCGATCGTCTCGCAGAATGAGCAAATTTCACCATTTTTTCTTATATCTTCTCTTTCGTTTTTTATCACATTTTTGTAGGGACATATCTAATTTAAAAAATTTATTCATCAGGTTACATATATTTTAAATAGGAATATTTTATTAAAATGTCATAAACTAAATTAAATAATTGATTAATAAATTACCAAACCTTCGATGTTTTAAAAATGAAGAAAATTGCTCCACTTTGTGGGCCTTTTATGACTGAACGGCGTGTGAGATGTCTTTTTTATTCAATAATATTACAAAGTTAACGATTATCTTAAATTTGTTACAATTATAGAAAAATCTGTTAATACGTTTACATGCAATTTATGTTTTAAAAAATACTGTTTTTTAAATTATTTTTATTTTTTGTGTGTTTTTTTCGATCCTTTTAAAATAGTTTATAACTTTTTTTCTTTAATAAATTAAAGGAATAGACATTTTTATTTTAAAATTAATACAAAAAAAATCAAAAAATTATTCTCAATTTCAGATTTTAGCTATTTAATCAAGGCACTGCGTATTGTGTCATAAATACGTTGCGTCTTGATTAAATATCTAAAATCAGGAATATCGACAAAGATTTTGATTTTTTTTTGTTTTTATTGTAAAATTATAATATCTATTCTTTTGACTATTGAAGTAAAAAAGTTGTCAACCATGTAAAAAGAGTTGAAAAAGACCCACAAAAAATAAAATATTTTTAAAAAACAGTATTTTTTAAAACATAAATTGCATGTAAACGTATTAACAGATTTTGCAATAATTATAACAAATTTAAGATAATCGTTAACTTTGTAATATTATTGAATAAAAAAGACATCTCACACGCCGTTCAGTCATAAAAGGCCCACAAAGTGGAGCAATTTTCTTCATTTTTAAAACATCGAAGGTTTGGTAATTTATTAATCAATTATATAATTTAGTTTGTGACATTTTAATAAGATATTCGTATTTAAAATATATGTAACCTGATGAATAAATTTTAAAATGAGATATTTCCATACAAAAATGTAATAAAAAACGCAAGAGAAGATATGAGAAAAAATGGTGAAATTAGCTCATTCTGCTAGACGATCGCCTTAACGAGTTTACAGTAAATTGACAGGGATGCCTCCAGTTGTTCGGCGGGCATTTATAATTCAGTTCAGCGGAGCAATAAGCGTAAAAAATATAGCCGCTGCGCCGGTAGACTTGTAATTAAACGGAAGAAGCGTCACTCTGCCTTTCTTTAGTTTGACCAACTCCTGATAGGTGTGGTCGGTTTTCGTTTGTGCTACACATTTGTCTTCTTTAATTACGAAACTCTTATTCGTTAAAAGCGTGTCCCCTTACAGCGTTTCAAGCTCACTAGGGTGACTTTATTGTTCATTTAATTAGTGTTATGTTATATTATTATAGTCTTCAAAAGCAAATTGATATTTTTATTGCACCCCTGCAAAATCAATGCGTAATAACTTTGTAATACGGCATCAATATGATCAGAAATACTTGGATCGAATATGTTTTAATCAAGAATTCTTTATAAGTAACGATATTCGTGAATTTATAACTATTTACTGCTTCACTTTTTCGAAGGTTAATTAAAATTATTATTATTAATTTACAATGTCTATTGTTTCAATTGAATATTTTAAAGGCGACTTTAAATAAATAATCCTCAGACAAGACACCACAAGACAAGTTGGATATTGCTGCCTTTGCTTTTATACCCCACATGTCATCCTCAAAGTCTTTCTTAAGACCCTGTTTCTTAATCTCTGACTTCAAGGATTATAACGTGACACTATTAAAGTTTTACCATTTTACTGTCTTCTTGGTGTTAAATAATAATTTTAATTAATTTTCATTTTTATAGCGTTTGCTTTGTGTTTTTACGTATTTATTTATTTTAAAAGACTAACAAACTTTATATAAAACACGTTGATTTGATTTATTCGATTAAAATTTATTATAAAATCTGTGTTCAGGTTGGTTTATTTTGCAAGTAAGTTCGGTTTGAATTTTTGTTTTTCCTAAAAGAAATCAATGTTGAAAACTCATTTTAAACAAACTGTACACTTTATTTATAAAAAAATGCTTCACCATATAGATTATATTATTAGTAAGATGTGTGCAAAATTTGAACAAAATCGACTCAATAGTTTTTAAGATATTCCCGCCACCATTCTGAAGGAAGGGGTTTCAAGAAAACGTAGAAGATTAATGAAATTCAATTAAAAATTCATCTACCCGCTGGCTATTATAACAAGTTATTATAACTTAGATAATTTTTGAGTAATCGATTTTAGAACTTAGCAATAAGATACAGCAAAAAAATATATTTTGAAAATGTCAAGGTAAATGAAACCCCTTAATGTAATGTTGTTTATACCTAGGTTTTATAATTAAAAGTTTTAATCTATATTATTGGCATTAAAACTTTATGAGAATATTTATGTACTTTTCAAAATATTTTAATATTATTAAACATGTTCATGAGTCGACGTGACAAATAAAAATTGAGTCTTTGCCGAAGCAATATTTAAATCTGATATTTGACGACTAATTTAAAGAAATTAAAGATAAAAGTTTGGAAACACTGTCCTTGTGATAGTGTTTCAAATTTTAGTATCTATAAATTAGTCCAAAACATTCGATAACTTTAAGGATGAAATAACCGAAGAGGTTGCTACTGTACGTTAGGAAATAATCACAAAAATCTATTATATTCCTTCTGTGTGCTAGTGTGTTTCGTGTAAATTTACCTACATATATTTTTAAAAATTTCAAAAATTTCGTAAGGTAAGCCATTGATCTAGGTAGTATTTTTATTTAAATTATCCTATAAGACAAACACAAAGTAAGTATTTTTGCTATGCAGATGGCGGTGTTATAATGGCTAAAACAGAAAACTACCTACAGACACATTAATAAATACATAATTAATAAAATAGTGAATAATAGTATCGCGATCAAAAAAACCAAAACCATGAATGTCACTAGATACGCAATAAGACTGTTTGAGGATATACTGGTAGGATAACAATCTCAATTATATATAAGTGTTTTAAATTACTGGTACGTAGAAACAAGCTTACTACGTTGACCGACAAAAATTAACGAAAACAATTATTAAAAAGTGCACGATAACGGAAGTCGAGCTAATACCGTTTGAACTAAATATGCCACGGGAACGTCTGAATTCTTTCTTAGGAAAAACTGTCAGAAATAAAATACGCAGTCTTGCCGAACATGTAACGTGAATATCATTAAATGCAGCAGAAGCAGACTACGACACTGGGAGAGCCGCGTAGACAGACAGGTGGAGGACCAGATACTAGCCATCGTGATACGCTTAAGATTGGCCAGTATAGCCAAGAGATGGAATTAAATGAAGTAGAAATACTGGAAATATTCCTTATAAAACCCTTGTAAAAAGTAATTAGCTGTTTATGACCCCCCACTTTTAAACACGAGAATAAATTCTCATTTAAAAGAGGGTAAATGTGTAATATAAATGTGTATTAATTATTGTAATACTCTTGTTTCGGGATGAGGAAGCTCCAAGTAAAGACTTTGTTCTCGTAAGTATTTATTCGGTAACAATAACGGGTTAGACAATCGTTTATACAGTAAGAAGCGGTCTGGATAACAATGGTAGTAGAAGAGGCTCGACTCGACATTCACGCGCCTTTTTATACATTCTCTCTCTCTGTCATGCAGTCTCTTTCTGGCGTCGCGACATACGTTCCTCAGATCTATTACAATTATATTATACTGAATACAGTCACTCTTAAGTTTTTACATTTACCAGATAAAATGAATAAAAAAAAATTAAAAAATGACATAAATTTTATTTGTTATAATTATCCAAATATTTGTGTTTTATCACAACAAAAAAATCAACATCAACTTTCTCTTCATACTGCTTTAGAAGTAAAATATACTGAATATGAATATTGCACTTTCATAAACGAAAAAATCTTTTGTCCTTTTATTAATAAATACCGGTGCAAAAACGAATGGTCAGCAATTTTCAATTTTAAATTTCAATTTTCAATTTTTTTATTTTCATTTTTATTTATGTTTTATATTGCAGTACCTATGTTAAAAAGAAGCACTTATAAATAGTTATATAAAAACAAACTGCAAAAATTGGTTCTATTTATTTTCGTAAAATTAATAAAAATTGTGTATTTTTAAATAATTTTTTATCACAGACTTAAACGACTTGAAATTTGAAAAAATATATGTTTTTGAGTAAAAATTACTAAAAACTTATCCAAAATTGCCTTTTTAATTATAAAAAAAATATTTCGCAGATTCGTGAGTATCTACTATAAGGGCCTCTTTAAAAAGCTTTTCTAAAGAATTTGTTCTAATCAGCTAATTATTTTATTTTTGTCTTTTACATAAAACACTTTATATTTGATTGTATTTACAGTTTTCACTATTTATGAAGATTTGGAATGAATTGTAAAAATACATTGGTGCCATAAATTCAAGATTTATTCTCTTAGTAATGAACATTTTGGATGTTATAAATGTAACACTTGTAAGGTTATTTTTAGTATTTACGAGTTTATTAAAAAATTGTGAAAAAATATGTGTAAATATTATAAAATACTATTTATATAGGGTAAGATTGGATAAGGCAAAGAAAATAAATTAAATTGAAACTAAAATGTTTAGTTAAATATCAATTATTTATGTTCCTTCAGTCGACTATAGTGAACCTCTAATCGGGACAACAAAAAAATCAGGTAATATTATTGTGGTAATTGACCATTTTACTCAGATATTGCTTGTTTAATGAACTGGATAGGCGCCAACTTATTGTTTGTTATCAGTTTAGTTTTATGTCAACAGAAGCACACGTTCTCATATCTCTATATGCAGTTTTCTGGGATATTCTTCCATGTAGGTGTATCCGACCTCTCTGGCCCACGTTTCGGATCCCATTGCAGGGTCCATCATCAGGGCTGATGGGATGTGCTGATGGACTCTGCAATGGAACCCGAAACGTCGGCCAGAGAGGTCAGATATACACGGCAGAATATCTCAAAAAACTACACACAGAAGATTATGAACGGCCATGAAAACCTTAGAACATTTTAACACGTTCTCATCTTTGAATAAAATGTAACATTTAATAAATATATGTTGTCCAAAAAAATGTATAATTCAGTATTTGGTAATTAATTTAATTTTTTCTCTAAGTCTCCAAAGTGATGTTTGTATTTTTTATGGTATCGGCTCAGTTAAAGTTTATTCAAAACAATTTGACAAATTACTGTTTTGAAATTGAGATAAAAAAGATAAATATATAATTAATTATTTAAGTTGTTGCTAGTTTTCGAACTGATGGCCATTCGAGTACTGATACAATTAATAACGCAAATTAAAATAATTACAAACATCACGAATCATTTCATTTTGCACTCGGTCTCAACCTCAAAAGCTTTCTTCATCATCGCAGATTTTGCACCATAAACCTTATCTATTAGCCCACAGTGAAAAGTTTTTTTGCGCTGTTCTGATCCATCTTTTTCGAAGGTTTTCATCAAAGTAGGCCTCTATATTACGGTGGTAGTAGGCTGCCGCTGAAAACAAAACCACACCTTATCACCAAATAAAACTTTCAGCGGGTTCGCTTTCCAACACTCAATTTGCAAAAAAAATCTAAAGCATCGACTGTAAGTTTTCAGTGGATTCATATTAAAATTAAATTAAATAGAATGAAAAATATAACTGAGCATACATTTTTTTGGACAGCATTATATAAAAATTATTGATCGATTTAATTTTTATTTAAAAATTTATTTATTTTGGTTAGCTCTAACAGTTTAAAATATTTTAATAGAGATTTCAATATTAGGGCACGAGCAAGACACGTTGCAAGACATTGCACCATCAGCATTTCGAACGATTTCTTCACACTCACACAGAAGACTCCTTTGTTCGTAAATCATATAAAAAACTAACCCATAAAAACCTAGTTTTTATTATACTCCCTTTTTCATTGAATCAGGTTTCGTGTCAACTGCACGCATAGGGGTCATTACTCATTTGTATTGATTCCAATTTGAAAAAACCATTAAAATTTCTAAAAATCCAAAATTAAACTATAATTCTTAAATATTTTTAAACGTAAATTAAGATCATTTTTATCATCGCCACGAGCCTGCCTGCAAAGTTTCAGCTTGAAACGGCAGCACGGGAAAAGGGTTAAAAATCGATCCAAAGTTTTTCCGGTAGACAACAAACCGCAGACGCTTCGAGTTCAAAGAAAGGGAGTAAAAAGAGGCACACGCCCTAGGCGTGCATGTCAGTCCTTTGTAGTACGGCCCATAGAGTATCTACCATTGTCTTTATAATTATACTCACGTATATTTTGTACTTGTTTTATCGAGATAATAAATCATCAAATATTCTACGCCTTTGGAGCTTTTCCGTCGCATGATCGTGGTGACCCGAAAAAGTAATTACTCCTAACCAACTCCAAACCCCCAAATATGTATGTTTATCTTTATTTATAAAAAAGTACAAAATAAATGTTGATGTTGTGAAATTTTTAGTAGGTACTTTAAACGATCTCAGATGGGATTATTTAAGCGTATATAATACACGCTTAAACGGACGGTGGAAGTAAGACTGTCAAAACGGATTTTCTCGACGTAACCAGACGGCAGAAAACTTGCGAAGGTTGCCGGAAAAATCAAATGGCAAACTTGTGCAAAACCCCAAACATCAGGGGTCAACAGAGGATTGATGTGCCAGAATGGCCCGAGGCAGGGATACCTGCAGGTTCATCAACGAGACTTTAGGTCAAGAAGGGAACTTCTAAGTCAAGAGTGAATAAGAAATAGTGAAATAAATAAGAATGTTCTGTACGCATTCAGTAAAAACTAAACTCTTTCTGTTCGATATATTTAGGTTTTGAAATAAAACAGATATTTTATACAAACCATATGTATATGCAGAGATACGTTTCTTGACGATTTGATATCGTCATATAATATCATCGCGGGGGTAAAGAACTTACGCGACGGGAAGGCTCTCTCCTGAAAACGCTGTGATATGACTCCAGCGAAAAGTCGAGAATCAAATCTCTACACAACCACTAAAACTAAACACAACTACTAAAATATCCAAATGAAATTTCAATGTCTAAATTTGTATATAAGCTATTAAATTTATATCACCAAAAAAAGAATAGCTTTGTATTAATATCGTGTTGCAGATGCCTTGAAAATTTACGGAATGATTTGACAAATTTAAAGCATTACAGAAAATATCCATATTCGGAATATTGAAATGTGACAGACTGCGCGGTTACGTATATGCCGTAAAGAAATAAAAAATAATAATTTCGGATTTCAAAGTTACCTGCATTATTCGCGCATGGTGTTTTTTCGTGCCATTACTGGCGTCATTTTGGCTGTCACACTTTTGCAATGGAGGAGCTCTAGAAATTTTGTCGGCTTCGGGCCCAAAACATTTGCGGGAGGTGACTGATTAGTAAGTAATGACATGCCTCAAATATTATCACAATACTGCAATAATCTGTCTTTGGTCAAAATTTGGTATAGAACCCTTAGTAATGAGACATTTCTCAGTGCCCGTAGCGCCCGCGTATCGAGGTGATGTCGGAGGAGGCCATTATTCTGCTGGACGTTAAGATGCAGCAATGATGGACTCTAAATCCGCTGTGTGCCGACGGGACCGCACCCTTGGTCTTGTCATCTCGTGAGAGCGGCGAGGCTGGCGTTCAGAGCCAATGGCGGTCATCGTCGGAATCCGTTTGATGGTCGTTTTCGATCCTTCGGATCTCTCCATGTGGGTACCCCTCAATTATCTTCCCTCTTGATACCACTTCGGGTGCTCACCGTTGATGTCCAATGGAAAACTGGCAGCCGGGGGTCGTCTACTCTGTATCTGGATCTCGTCCGCTCCGTATTAATTCATCTTCCCATGGAACTTTAGTTTGTTAAACCCAGTTTTGATTCAGAGTCTACTGACTTGAGTTGTGTTTATTGCCTGCCTATCGGCAGTATTTTCAGAGGCCTTATGCATCGGGTGATATAATTTAAATTGTACAATTATTAGAGTTACCGTCCGTTGCCAGATTTGTGTAAATCATAGAAATAAATGTATAATCTTCATTGATTTTCTGACTTTAAATGTGAATTTCTCCCGGAGTAGTCTGGTTCCCACATTACACAGCCACATTCATTTCCTCATATTTACACACACTCCCAGCGACAAACCTGTACAAGTCCTGCCTGAGCGAGCCGGAGGATGAACGAGATTTGTCCTGCCCGGCTGGAGCTAGCTGGTGGTTCTCGGCTATTCTTGTCGCATGGCGGACTACCCGCCGATATATTTTTTTTAATCTAGGGCTTGGGTTAGTATTTATACTATCAATAATTAAATTGTGTTATTATAAATAAATACTCTTTGTAATAAGACTTATTCATTTTAAATAGAGATATATCATGGATGCATGTCACATCAATATTCTTAATTATTTTCAAGCTAAGCTAAATGCTTACGCCATGAAAACAAGACTAACTTAATCTATCTGTCTCTTATCAATCACCTGAGAGAAATCTTGAAATCCAACTCCTTGATTTCTAGGTGAATATCTATGAAATGAATTACTAAGCATGTTTGTTGAACATACGTACACAATTTTCAGGTTTAAACTGTACTTCTATTTTTATAAAAATATTTATAAGGCCATCATTAATTTTCAAATTGATATAATTTAAAAGCAATCATTACCTTATCACCAAACTGCTGAACGGTATAAAAACTGATTTGAAATTGCCACCCATCTATGTACATAATCCTCTTACTGAATTTTCCGAGCGTCGTTCGAATTCTGAATGAACATTTTTACACGTTTCTTTTAAATGGTAATGATTCCGTAAAAAGAAGACTAAAGCCACGAAGCGAAGAAAACATTGCACTGTGATCACGAACCTGTCGGTGCGCGAAGGCTCATTAGAACGTTCGGAAAATACGGGTGTAATATGAAACAAAATAAAAATATTTGCATCCGCTCTTTCGATTCCGTGAGTTCGCCCGTGCCTCCTTAAATCTCCTCTCACTTACCTTCTCCCCCCCGCGAGGAAGAACTCACCCCCCCCGTCTTCTTATAACCATTTAACAGTCGGGCGTCTGTGAATTGTTAAAAAGAATCCATTTCGTGATTTATTGTTGCCATTTTCCCGAAACCCTCTTTTTCACAAACACGTGCTGGTGGCTGTGAAGCACATCACTCGGACTATTTTCTCCCGTGCTGATCCGTCTCGCGGAAGAGGAACGCGGGTGTTTTGTGTTCCTACTAGTAAAAAGCCATCCAATTACTATATCCACCCTTGCCGAGGCATAAATAAAACAATGCTACAGGGTGGCATATAAACAAGTATCCATTGAATGGAGCCGAAACCACGATTGTGCAATTTCCCAACATCCATAAATTATAAACACCATTTGGCCTTTGTTGGTCGATCCGATCATGGGTAAAATTTGCAGTTAAATTTACTACAAAGGGGAAATACGTTTGTGATATTGACTAAGCAATCTGTTGCGTTTTGCGTAACTCTAGCAGCAAAGACATTTAAGAAGTTCCGCAAATGAAAACTGTCTGAGAAACGACTCGTTCGTTCTGGTTTTTAAGTATATCATACCAATAAACATGATCTGTACCAAAAATCTGTAAAAAAGTTGTTTATAATAAATCAACTTTATTAAATTGAAGATACAGTAGGTACATAATTATTATTCCATGAATAATTAAAATTATTATAAATAAAAAAACTACGTTCCCATGTATAAATTATACACCTATACCTATTTTAATTTTCATATGATCAAATGCGTTGCTAAATTTACTTGATATTTAAGACAATCAGTAATCTTTCACCTTGTTACATTCTTCTACATTTGTAGATAAAATGATTTTTTTACTGTCGGAATATTTTGAGTTTGTCCAAAATTTTCAGAACACAGTACTGGATTTTTGTCACGGGTACATCATTAATTAATACATATTATAGATGTCTCACAGAGACGAAAATATATCTTTGTAGGAAAGTAAGTATGGAAGAATGAAAATACTGGTCTAAAAAGGAGTTTAAAATATTTCAATGATATTTCAGACGTATTCTAGTGTAATGCTAATAATTCGGAAGAATCTCAGTACACTTATAAAGGATATTGCTAAAAAAAATTCAAATCATAAAAAATCTCATTAGTGACATCTGTGGTCATTTAAGGGAATGAAAAAGCTTTGGATGCCGGTTACGCTAAAGATTATTATAACACATATACGGAACATGTCATAAAATTTAAATATATACAACTGCCAAAAATTCGATAGACATTTATTCTATCACGGGTGGAAATGGTGAACGTTACATTGTGTACAGTGATCCCTTGAGCCAGCCGTACAATAGGTCGTAAGGCCTGTGAACACCCAAAGACTTCCATACCTACTTTCCCATAAAAATATAATATTGTCTCGGTGAGACATATATAATGTATATTGTTCTTTCTATATAACAATATGATACCTTTTTATATTTTCTGTTATTAAATCGTAAAGGAAAAATCTGGTCTAACCTTTAACATGTACATTCATTAGTTGATCCCAGTTATAACAGAGACTTATTCAATCTCTGTATTTGTGAAGGTAAATTAATATTTTGATTCAGAGAGGAGCAGGTTCAGGCAGGGTTACGGGTAAAATGATAGAGATATTTTATTTTAAGAAACAAAAGGGAATTCTCAGATGTTTTCTTATCGCACCGTTCAATTATTTCGTGAATTAACCGTGTCTGAAATATTAAACGATTTTTGGATTGAACATTAAGGTTTCCCAGAAGGAAGAAATCAAATGTTTTAATTAATTTCGTAAGCGAAACACCACGGGAGACGAGCAAACAAATGAATTAATTTCGTTTTCAAAAAACGTACTTTATCATCTAGAATACCTTCTATTCACGCTTTTTCCGTTGGTGGGAATCAAAGAGTGGGGTTTGGGGTTATCCATAATAAATTTGGTATTCTCCAGGAAAAATTACGGGGACACTTAATACTCTAAGGGAGAAGTGATATTGACAGTCATGAGGTATATTTATTTAGATGTTATTTGATATAAAAATTTTAAAAAAATATTGGAAAAAACATTGTTAAATAAATTTCTCTAATTTCACAAAACTTTTGCTCGTTTCAACTAGGAATAGCATAATAGGTAGTGAGAATCTCGTCTTAAAGAATGCTCACACAGAAACAAAAATTACATTCTAAAGTGTTGTAGAACCTCAAAAATATATTATTAATAATAAAATAATTATAAATCAAGATTTTTTCAAAGCTATAGACGACAACTTTTTTATTTCAACTATATAAGAAGAAATTTCAACGACATGCGGATATTTTTTGAAACTTTGTCGTTTATTATAAAAATAAACATTATTCTTGGCCTAAAAAAGTTTTTACAAAATAAATAATACAATTAAATATTTGCAATAATTTAAACCAAAATTTTTATTTCTTTTTCAATGCAATCCTTCTTTAAAAAGAAAAAATATCAAGATTAACCGGTTATTTCATGATGAACTGCCATCATTCACTATCCAGACACATGATAAAAAGTTGTACTGCATTTCTAAAATGGCAGCTCGTAAGTAATGATTAATACTATTGGTATATTTAATAGAATGGCTTTATTTTTTTGTGAAGTACCAAAACTCTTACAATAAATTTGCTTTTTGATTTATTCGATTGTCCTTGTAGTAAATACGTAAAAAGATAAATGTTATATTCTATCAGGTAGACTTAAGTGTTATTTTGACAAATACCAAGAATTATGTAAATCAGCGTTGTGTTAAATTTGTTATTTACGTTTCCTTTTATTACGGGAATACGAAAATTGAAAGAGGATTTTTGTCTGCGTATTTATTCGAATGATTCATTTTTGTGTGTTTTTTTTTCAATCCGCGTAATGGATGTTTGTAGATTCTAAATCAATTCAAATTTTGTATTAAAAATTCGGCACTGAAATGTTGACAAAGATAAATATTATTGCCGTTTCGATTGAATGTTTCTTTGGTGATTTTAAAAAGTGGGTGATCATTGTATGTATGAACAAATATAATATATTACATTGGATTTGATTTTTAATGTTGAATCATATTAATAATAGGAATGTCTATGATTCGTCATTTTCAAGAATGATATCAACTCAAATAGGCGACATAATAAATAAATATGCCTCTCAAAATGATGATTGATCTAATATCTATATTAATATATTTAATATCTATAATATCTTTCCTGAAGGCATATTTGATTTTCCAATATAGGTCAAGAGTGCCACTGCTTCTGTGAGGCTAAAAATTCGACGCTAGATGTCGTTGGTCTCTGCTTGCGGCGCGAGAACATAAAAACATATTTTCAAAAACATTGAAACAATTGCTCTCGTTTTTTCTTTCTTCTAACGGAGTGTGCGCATTTTTTCGCATTGGGAATGAGCGCATTATAATCGATTAGTAAAAAATTGTAATCATATTCTTCCGGCATTTGCACCAGTTATTCTTTTCGCGTGTCATTTGTGAAGTGAAAGAACAAAAAGACTCAGATATTTGCAGAAAGTGGCGTCACGAAGATTTGCGATTACCTAGACGATGTTCGATTGTCTTCGAAGCTGAAAAGGAATAAGTATACAGGTCAGTGGTCATATGTGTCCTTCAGGGAGAAAACGTAATTTGATACTTTTTGCATTGTCTTCTTGAGAGGCATTACTATAATCGAATATTAAGTTCACCCGGCGGATAACTATTTATACGTCGTCCGCCCACAATCATACAACTATTATATGAGTACGAGTATGTCTGTAATATAATACTGAGTAAAATATCATTAGACAGGGTCTATTAAATCTTCGATTCTTAAATAAATTTAAGCTAAAATGATAATATGATACTGCTAATAATAAGCTAAAGTGCTAATATAACGTACTGATAAAACATAATTGTCATGAATGAAGGATTGTGTCGCCTGTGAGCTCTAATGATGCCCGACACTATACAAAGGATTATGATTTAGGTCCGCGTGATGATCGATTTGATGAAGATGAAGCCTTGTATCCGCATAGAAAAGAAATTTAAATTTCCAAATATTCCTGACCTTTATATATTAGTACATAAAAGTGATTTTATTATTTTTAAATGGTGTATATAACAGTATACACCCTGTATGGTATTTGGTTGCATACTGCATATATTTGGTTGCATGCTACAAAACACTTGCTGGTTTCCTTTTACCCGCTATTTTCATTTACGATCCATTTGACATGTTTTTTTTTAAATCCTTATTTGTAACGTCATCAGCATAGATGGTTTCACATTCCAATATACAGAACCAACCTGCCGATAGTTATGCCTGTTGGAAGAGCTACCTCTATTCTGAACAATATCGCTTTGGGTATTCATATATTCCATGTGTCTGAAGGGGTTTTCCGAAGCAGGATTCTCCTTTTGACCACATTTTATATGGTTTTTTTAAATTAATTAAATATTCTTATTTTAATATGTATACCTTCATAATATGTAGGCATGCATTTTTTTTTTGTAGCAAGTTTTAATGTACATATTATTAAATAAATAAATTGAAATTGAATTAGCTTAATCTCTACCCTGATTCATATGCTGCCGGCAGTGGTTTTCCGTACTGTTCGTTTATGTTGCACAACATTATTTTTATTTTTCTCTCAGGGGAGTGACTATTGTACTTTTTTTAACTATTTCTACAGGTACAATTTCATATACTTGGTTTTGTATTCACCTCATTTTCTGACGACTATATTCTTTGGTTTCTTGTATTTTATACTATTGTTGACAGTGAAGTGGTTTTGTGTGGACACCTCCCCACGCCCCTTGTACCCATATGAGTTTAAGAGGCGTGGGGAGGATTACTACTTTAACATAAAAAAAAAACAAAAATGTGAAAGTTTAGGACTCTAGGGTAAATAAAATGGTCCTGGGTGTGCGATGGGTCCCTCTTCTCTGTGCGGTATTTTATTTTTCATGATTTCAACTCAATCTTGCTGAAATTTGACCTCGAAAGTTAGCGAACGTGAAAAAAAAGAGATCGTGAGAAATTGTGGCATATTGGTTAACCTATATTAATGTCTTTGCAAATTGACCGGAGATACCTGGTCGGTTTCAAAGTTCGAAAAAATCTGTGAGGTTTTAGGGGCAGTAAATGCTCGTTGTAGAGCAGTTTCAGTAAATTCCGTAAAACACGTAAACACGCTGCCATTTTCAAGGTGAACGGCCAAATGTATAACAGCAGGGTCTCGGCAACAGGTATGGTATTAAAGAACCAATATATATATATATATATATATATATATATATATATATATATATATATAATATATATATATAATATTCAATTTTCAAATAGTTAAAATAAGCACACAGATTAAATAACACATTTAACTTTTTAGACTCCAATTTACTTAAGGAAATCCCTCGTTTTAAAGAATGTAGGTTGTTGATTCATGAATAATTAATATTTCGAACATTAACTTTGTTCCATTTGAAAGTCAATGTATTTTCCTCTGAATTGAAAACGCGGCAAGGGCAAAAAAATTGACAAAAAAACGGTTTTACAATACTTCATACCCCGCGACCTTAGGCAGTGTTAACACCGGAGGGATTTGTTCCGTGCTTTCAATTATTTACCTTGTATGTATTTATGATTCTCTTACATAACAAAATAACAAAAAATAGACGTTGTGCACAATTTTTATAAATCATTCCTTTGTTTTCATGATTATTTTGAAATAAAATCGATTTTAAACTTCTGCAAATCTACTTATATGATCCATATCTATATCTTCTAAAAGTCTAATATTAAAACAATTATTGATTCAATTCGAAATTATTAAAATTCTCGAACAACACTCCGTTCATTTGTCAGATATCTCAAAAAAACCATAACTCAGCTTCTAATCCTCAAATATTTAGACACCTGTTGATAAAATATTTAATAGTATAAATAATATTTTATTTATGGTGACCACTTGAAGATTGCTTTTCTCATTATCTCAAAATATATCACATATTTGGGGATGTCTGACTAATGAACTGGATGATCGATGGAAGTTAATGACGGTATGCAACATCTTGTAATTATGGATAGACTTTTTTGAAGAAGAATTAGGAATATAAATATAACACAGTACATAACTGTAATATTTACCAAAATATATTTTTCTGATAATTTTCTATAATTATAGTAATTAATTTATTACTTTTCAACAATACTTATTTAATATTTACGGTACTGACAATTTCATGGAAAGTGATTTGTAAATGCTTATCAGGAGAGCAGTAAATGAAATTGAATAAATATTCAGACCGGCTGCGTCTGTCTAATAATCTGTCTCCTGATAGAATTATGTCGGTTGACCCGGGTCGTCAGCTGCTTCTGTACATATCTTAGTGAGTGATTAAATTCTACCATATTGGTAAAACTGGAGAAGGGTTGAGTTTTCCTATAAACTGAACTGATGTGTTCCAGAATTCGTTGACAAAATGTGATTTTGATTATTGTTTTCCAAAATCTGTCGTTTCCAAGCAAATGAGAAATATAATATGTTTTTTATACTTTACAAAGGACCATTTAAAAATAATCAGTAGAATATTTCAACTTAAGCCGTTGTCAGCTTATTTACGCAGGGTATTGTGATTACTATAATACTAATTAATACATGTATGATAAATAAAAATCGTAGTTAAAATAAGCAGTTATGATAATTATAAAAATATAGAACTGGTAAAATTATGTACAATAAAAAAATATACTTATAAACTGAAAATAATATAAATTATATTTAAGAAAAAATAACTTTATTAAATATGAAGTAATTACAATCATATCTTTTTAATTATAGACAAAAAACGATTTTCTTCTCTCTTGTCATACCACTTTTGCTTCGGCCACATTCATACAATACTCAACATTCAACATTATCTACGGTTGTTGAATCTTTTAACAAAACCAACCTCCAATATTCGTCGTATTTTATGGTGCCAGGTCTTTCGCGGACGCCCTCTATTCCTGTTGCCTTGTACACTCGCCTCATATATTTTCTTTACCACCCTCTCCTCGCTCATGCGTTCCACACGACCAAATCGTCTCAGCGATCCATTCTTTATTCTATCTACTATGCAATATATAGCCTGCATTACATTCACTTCTAATTCGTTAATTCCTCAAGAATGAGAATAGAAATCGAACAATTTTTTTCGCACACGCGCCTTAGTGATCGCATTCAGTCTACTTTCATTCATTTTTTGCCATTTTCCGGCTTCACTTCTGAACATTAGAGTTAAAAACCGCTGGTCTTTTGTGTGACAGATACCTATTGGCCAAAATAGAATTCAGAACACCATTTATCTAATTTCCCGCAGTCGCCCACCTCACGATATCCCCATCAGCCTTGCCGTTTTTTAACGCGTACGTTAAATAATATTTAAGAAATCAAATAGTACAATGTAACAATACAAATTCAAATTACATACATCATGATTATATTTATTATGGAAAAATACCGCATATTTAATTTAAAAATGTGAATGAATATCGGAAGGCTCTCGATATTGCGGCTGAAGGTTTTACTTGGAAAAGAGCTCGGGCAGAGGCAAATACGGTTTTGTAGCCGAAAGATAATAATAGCGGGTTGCTTGTCCCGCTGCTGTGTTTGCTTTACACTATTGATCTCGGGTTTGTTTGACGAGACAATACCCTCTCATTCGAAACGAATAAGGCATTGGCGTCGGTCAGAACTACACAACTAATAATACTGGGACACCTGTTCCAGAGATTTGCTGCACGACTTGCGTACTAAAATTTTATTGCGTTTTATATCATGGAATTTTGTTCACAAAATCGTATTGACCCTTTTCATGCGATAATGATAATAATGTTTATTTTGTATCGTAATCAAATTTATTAGACATCGCATTGTTAACCTTCGATCCCTTGAAACAATGTTGATTGAGAGTCAGATTAAAGAAGAATTATTAACGAAATAACGCCACCAAATTTGGATTAATCTTAATAATCATTTTCTCATCTTTTCAACGTCCGCAAAATTTTGGTCCATTCATTAATATTATTATTTTATTTTTTAATGCTTGAACATGTGACCCAATAAGTGAAGCAAAAAACCAAAAGACTTGAAAAACAAATCATAGATTTTTCTTACGTCAGCGGAAATCGAACCCGGAATTCTCGGTATGAGAAGCCAGTGTCATGACCACTGAGTTACGAGAACGTTTGAACTTCGGCTAGGTTAGGTTAGGTTGATCATACTCTGCATGGTACTGAGATCCATTTCCTTTCACTGATATAAGTCATAATAAGGGTTTAAGATTATATGTGTTAAATAGTGGGGCTAAATGTTGAGACCTGTAATTGGCCATCTATTTTATATCAATGTTTTCTATGCTTTTTTGTTGTGCTGTTGGTCTTCGATGAATATTAAATAAATAAATAAATAGTATAAAATACAAAAAATCATGAATTATGGTTTTAGTAATATTTTGACTGGATAGTCTTGAATCACGCGCTAATATTTCAACATTAAATTATTAAGCCTTATTTTGTTCGTGGATAATCTTAATTTTATGTTGAAATGAACTGGAAATAATGCAATACCTACTAAAAGTACGATTGTGGAAGGGTAGCAAATACATGTATACTTAAATCAATTTTGAATTTTATCAAAACATAAACAGGGAGCTTCGGTTGAATAAATCACTGAATCTAGCGGTAAGATATTCGCTTAGTGACCAAATAATCATAGATTTCTTAGATGTTTCTTCAGAGAAACCAAATTAGTCAAGCATTAGCTTATATTGAAAAATATTAATATGAAATCGATCCCGTATTCGCATTATTCTATTTAATTTAATAAGAATTTTAACATTTTTATTTTTTAATAGAAATAGTATTTTTGAATTTACAAATTGTGATGGTCGACATAGAGATAGATTTAATAAATTTAGAAAATCTTAAAATAATAATATTCAAAAAAGCCAAGTATGGACATCAAGAATATATTTCTTCTGGTTTGAATCGTTTAAAAGTAAAAGCCTTATATATTTCTTCTCAAGATTCTATGTATTACAAGAAGCTAACAAAATATTGAATATTCAGCTATACAAGTAATATTTCTTAGATCTTTATTATACCATAGATATAATTCTGTGTTAAATTAATATCGTTTGCCAATCCTAATAGACTCGACCTTGTGAGTAGGTGCGAACGAGCCTTTATTATTTATGAATCGGAACAGCAAGTCTCGCGTGTAGCGGGTGCTTTACTGTTATTTTAACGAAACGGACCAATCACAGGCGCGCTTTGCCTTCGACGGGTTGAGCCGGAGGCGACCGTCCTGATGACTGAATCCGGCCAATGGCGAGCGCCGGCGGTGAGGTCATCGCGCATAGGATGAGTCACTGCACTAGCGTGGATTTCAGAGGTATGGTGAAATCGTTACTATAAAAGGAGCGAACACGATATACTCAGCCCCTTCAGTTCGAGACCAGACTTGCGAGCGGGAGCGCTGCCCAACAGACTACCGACGGCGCCCTGAGTTCCAGAACATCATTTGCGGACGGAGTTGCTGCCCGGACGTATGGAGGAATCTACCATTCATCAGTACCAGAGAGGATCATACCGCCACTGTGTAACAGCTAAGGAACACATTTATATTATCTATCTATTAATTATTTTCACTATTGAAATGTATTTATTTTGGGAAGATTTAAAATCGGAGCAATAATGTATAATTAATATCACGATTTCTTGTGTGATATTGGTTCAGTTCGTACGGGAATATCTCCCGGACGAACATATTTTAAAGTCTGGGGATTTTCATACTATTTGAACTAACAATTGAATACAAGTAATTCTATAAGAAACGCTTAGTAGCCTTATAATAATTGTATTGCATAAGTATTGCGCAATCCGGCCTTCAGCTAACTCTTTATGATTTGTGTACTTCGGTATATCCGGCTGCACAAGTAGCTTCAGAACGACGAGTAAAGGACAGAATGGGGAGATCTAACTGAAATTGGAGTTTTCTGGTTTACGAACGTTGAGCTAGGTGAGGTTGTGGATGACGCTCGTGTCATAAGCCTGGAATCCGCGCAAGCCCCTGTGAGGTACTCTTAAAAGCGGGACCTCCCTTGTTGATCGGAGTGGCCACTAGACTCGACCTTCGCGCCTCATCCTGCTCAAAAACAGCGTGAACCAACGTCGTGAATTCTCTGACTTTGGAAGGATTTTCATGCCTGAATGCTATGAAATCTCAATAGAAAACGTTAACTTCTATTTCATCCTCTGTAAAAAGACAGAGCCAGATGCAGTACAAAAATCATTCACTCATATAGAGTAGCTGGGATATTATAAATATGTTACTAACACCCTAACATTTGACCAAAGTAAATGTTGCAAGATGCAGAATCGTGGGACGCCATTCTGAAAAGGCATAATGAGATTGCACAATAATTTGTAACATCGCTGACTATGCCCGCAAAGGAGGCTAATGTCGTCATCAATTCGTACCAAAAGAGTACATGATTCTTCAAACACCGGCCTAAAAGAAAGGCGCCTCAAGACAACACACATCATCAGAAACTCGTACCAAAAGAGTACGGCCTTCTCAATTATAAGCCTAAAAGAAGGGCGTCACAGGATCACATCTCGTAAAGAAGAGATAGAGTCTCGGGATGCAGTAAGTTCCGGAGGAACAAGGGGGGCCATTTAGTCACTTAGGAAGTTGGTCACCGGGTTTAGGCGGGCGCGGAGCCTCAACCCCCCTCGGCAGAGATGCTGAGGGTTTAAAAACCCAAAATTTAGCATTCAAAGAAACTTTATTTTATATAAACTCACGGGCTGTTGTAAAATTCCTTTCGAACAAACCATCCCCGAGACCTTATCTATTTATTCATAAAGAAGTTTCACTTCAAAATGTGGTATTTCGTAGATAGCAAATATATGTATTATTTTCCCACGGAATTAATATGAACAGGTTCATGCACGTCTAAGACGGAACCATTCAAGGTAAGAATATGCTAATACAAAGTGTTTATAATTATTAATTTCAGTGTTATTTAATATGTGTGAATTTTTCCCTTTGCGCCGTTCGAACGATTTTACTGGTTTGTCTCCAATCGAAAATGTTTTATTTCTAATACACGAATTCTTTCTAGTGTATGTATTTTATTGTAACATAAATGTATCGATTATTAGGTTCGTTAGATGTTTTTATTACGTAATATTATGCAATTGTTTCCACACTGCTCCTATAAAAGAATTTGAAGTTATTACGATACACAACGGGGTCCTTCATCCATTAGACGAATCATGTGCCAATTCAACGACGTATTACGAATAGTATATATTGTATTTATCGAGATTTAGTCGCATTTATTATTTCTAGTGAGGTTTTTAGTATTGGTTCCAGGCGCCATTATGAGGCGGAAATAGTTCATATTCATAGCCCGACTGCAATAGGTATTTTTGTCGCGTAAGAGGTAGCACTTTTAGGAATATAACTGTGTTTTATGTTTCGTCCCTGACGGACAGGATGGTATAGCTGTGGCTATTTAGGTAATATACTTAGTAAATGCAAAGGGCATTAGGTATTATCAATATAGTATGCGAACCCAAGATGTTAGAAATATTTTTAGTTAATATTGCATTCAAAAGCGCAATTTTCACAGAATAATTTTTCAGTTAATAATTATTTTCAGTAAATGTATAGTTAGCACGGGCAGAGCATTAATATTGTATAGAATACATTATTTATAATATTTCAAGAAGGTATAATATTTTAATCCGCGATCCTTTTATAGTTACAGCGTATCTGTCGACCTCAGCCGTTGCCACCCGCGCCATACAACTATTTTCGCTAACATCATACAGCAAATGACTTTATTCAATGCAATGAAATTTATATTATTTAATATTATTTACCACGACGTATTTTTGACGGGTCTATCTACCTGGATCATCACAGTGCTTACCGTGACCAGGAGAACGATTTATATTGAAATACAATAAAATGCTTTATAATATTAATTGAACATCATTTCGACATTAAATACAGTCTGCTCGATTTGATTAGGATACCCACTATCACTGGATCATCTCAAAATTTCATTGAAGTTTTACTTTAATTTTTCATATATACACATAAAATATTGAAGCTTCATTAGTGTGAAAAGTCTTTTATGGGAATTATTATGGCAAACGCACTTCAAATTAAATAATTTATGGGAAGTGCGTTTCCCTACATTATTTGACAGAAGAAGTATCACAAAATTATTTTTTATATATATTCACTTTAAAACCAAAAAAATGTTCTTTAAAATTATTGCATAGATTATAGTTTAAAAAATACTTATTTGATTTCAAATTATTTTTTTCAAAGAATTAAGGTTTTATATTAGTCAAGCATATTCCTTCTTAACAATAACAGTGGTATTAACAGTTAAAATGTCTACAGATCATCAAAAATAATGTATTTAACCACTCCAGTGCTGATAAATATTTTTGTATATAATATTATTTTAGTATGTGGTGTATAAATATTATCTAACAACTGTAAAAATTATAAATGTCACTCATGAAACTAGTGTGTGCAAGTGGAAGATGCATAATATCCCATATCTTTAATAATAAGATTGGTCTTAAGTTTGGGTTATCGAATCTGTTATTATCGAATTGATGAATATATTTTTTAATGTATTTATTTGAACGTATTTCCTGAGTTACATTTGTAAAATTACTTTAATTCGTATCGATCACATAATAGATATTGATTGTGTGATCGGTATAAAACTTGATTATATAATATTTAATAATTAAATTAATTTAATATGATCCCGAACACCAACACCTTAATCTGTCATCTTATTCCAATCAAATTATTGACGTATATTATTAGTTTTTCCTTTATTTTTACAATACATAACTATACAATATAATACATTCTAAAAATCCAAAAAAATAAAATACGTTTATAAATATGTGTTAGATTCAATGTGAAAAATGTATTAAATTAATAAAAACGAAAATATTTTTGAAGTGGGTTGTATAAAATGAACTTGCCTAAAGACGGTGAATAATAAAAAATGATCAATGAATTATGAACATATTTTATGATTTTATTAACATAACACTTTAATACTTTATTAAATAAACATAGTTATTAATTGTTATATAAATTTGTATATTTATAACTAAAAACCTGAAATTTATCACACGACTGAAAAGAAAAAGGGGATGAATTTTACGTTAAGCATTTACCTACTATAAATATTTTGAAGCTATGGAAAATTAAGGTTTTACACCATCCTGAGAGTCTGAAATTGCTGTAAAAATTAGGGATTTTTTTAGGAAGGGGTTTTTATTGACATTTATTGAAGTACATACTATTATTTTATTGAGCCTGTGTACTAGACAAAAAATGTAAGGTATTTGAAAATAAAATATCTTAAATATAGCTTAAATCTTTGCTTACTAGATTCTGTAAACCTTGTTCCCTTTTTGACATAAATACTTAAATATGTGAAAATGAGAAATAAACACATTTTGAAGTATTGAGAGGTAATTATTGCAGTCAATAATTTGATAACACAAGTTTAAAATATCTTTAAAATACCTTTATAATTTATTATTTCGAAAACATATTTTTGTTTGGGGGTTGTCCACATCTGAACCGGGTATGGTTTTGATTTTGGACTTGTATTTCCTGTGAACTTATTCTCACACAAACACGAGTGGAACAATAAAGACCCACTTGAAATGAAAGTACTTATGGAAAATACGACTGCGATTTCACGCAAAATAACGTTTATAATCCACACAATCGTGGGTTATTAAAATGATTTGTTGAAAGCCTGCTCTGAATTGGCAACGAGCGTTGTCATTGGCCAAAAGGGCAGCGCACAGCTCTTGACGAAGAACCACCGATTTTAATTTCACATATAATAAATTTCACAAAAATACGTATCCACATGTAAGCCGTTTAAACAAAGACCTGCGCAATAAAAGTTTTCTTATATCGTTTGAGAAGCGAAAAATCACTGAAGCAAAAAATATAAAGCAAAATTGGAATTTATTTGTCAATGAATAGATCTCTTCTTTTGGAAACTTCTTAAAACTACACTACACTACCCATATTAGTATGTTAGTAGAAAATTAAAGTCTATTGTGACCATTTTTGTGATAAATTTCAAGTATAATGTAATTTCCCTGGATTTTGTTTCACTACCAGGTCCTTACCTATGAAATTACCGTTTTGTATAGAAAAAATTTTTTTTTAAATTTATGTAAATTATTATGTAAGTTAGTCTTTTTTTTATTTTTACAAAGCTACGGCTGACTTAAGTGATCACTTTATACAAAGCAACGTTCACCAATGCCACCCATGATAGACTATCACATCTATCAAATTTTTGGAGTTGTATATATTTTTAACGTGCACCTTTGTTTAAAAAAATAGTTTCGTCTCTATGAGACATCTATAATATATCTTGATGATAGAATATAGATTTGTTCAATGTTTAATTATTTTATGAATGAAAAAATAGGTACTAATCATATCTTAATAATAATAATATTGAATTTCGACCCTTTCATCAGCTGAAACTATGTTGTAGGTGAAGAAAATATTAATTAAATGTATAAACACATAGATATTTTAAAAAGATTTGAAAATAGTTTAATTAAAATTATTATCAATGTGTTAAATTTACACATATTTTTAACAATATTCTATGCGCGATGTTAAAAACTGATACTATGCGTCACTGATATCAAGGGTTGCATTACTATCTAGCATAAAGTGATTAATTTAACTTCATATCTTCCTCGCATAAATCTAAAGCACACCAATGTGTGTGCTGGTGAACAACTCATTCTTAGACGCACTGACCAAAAACCTGACCCATATGTGTGAACAAATACTGTTTGATGAATTGCTTATGTTATGAATTTGAGGATTTTGTTTCAAATATTTCACTACATTCGAGTAATTAGTGTTAGCTCACTTAGAATATTTTGAGTTTGTTCAAATCTTTCAGAACAGTGCTGAATTTATGTCACAGAGACATTATTAATCAATTAATGTATATTATATCCCAGTGCAATGCAAGTAATTCGGATGAATTTCATTACACAAAAAAGTATATTGCTTTCAAAATTCCGCAATCAATTGTAGATTTTCTCATTAACGACATTAACGATATTAAAATAATTAGCGACATCTGTGGGGATTTAGGGGAATGAAAATGGCTTTGTACAGGCCGCATGGAAAGGCGGTTACAACTCATATGTGAAAGCTTGTCACACAATTTGAACATATATACAACTTCCAAAAAATTAGTAAGCATGGTATATTCTATCATCGGTGGAAATGGCGAATGTTACATTGTGTAAAGTGATCACTTAAGCCAACCATAAGATAGATCATAAGTCCTATGTACACCCAAATGACTTCAATGCCTACTTTCTCATAAGAAATACAGTTTCATCTCTGTGAGATATCTATAATATACATTAATTTAGCTCACTTATATATTATTACTGCCCAATACGAATAGATTACTCCATTTTAGAGAAATTTTTGCAAACGTATGCTCCATGGTATTTCTCACATTCAATTCTGGGGACGAGTATGTTTTAAGTTGAATTCTTTGCTTTTTGTAAAAACAGAAAATCTGCAACCACTAAAATACCACTCGACCCACCGAAAGGCTAATAGACATGCGGAAGAAGTTTGTTTCGTATTCCGCAAGAGGGCCTAAACCGTCGTGGAAAAACAATGAATTATTTATTCAGCGTCGAACATCGTAGGAGAATATTCACGTACTCATCCAGATAATAAAAAGAAAACCCTTACAGAATTTTCGCACATGAATTTTAACTACATTTACATTTAATAACGAAATCTCAGTATGTATTAAACATTATTCTGTGGTTTGGCGAACAAAAATTTAAACTATCATATAATGTCAAAAGACAATTCATAATATATTGTCAAATTTGGTATTAATCAATCGATATGTACACAACCTTACATAACCTAACCCAATTTTACTTAACCTAACTTATAAATTTTTGTGATTAAAAATATAGTACTATAATTTATTCTTTATAATTAATTATATTCTTTATATTGAATAATAAAACTGTACTGATCAAAAAAATAAAATTGTACCGAAAATATTTCATTTGATAGATACCGAAATTATTCAGCTTTTCGAAAATCACCTCATCATTGAAAACGGATGTTTAAATTCTCGTTTAAAATTTATAAGAAAAAAGTTCTCTTTTTATTCTTTTGGAGAGTTAAGTTGTGAGAGAGAGAATTCCCAGCCGTCCAAAAGATTCCTCTCGTGTCAGCATGTGTCAGGTGTTCAGAGAGTGTCGCGTACGTACGGAGTCTGTATGAGATGTAAACAGCAGAGACGTTGATGATCATTTCGGTACAGGGTGCAAAATGATATTCACTTTTGAATGATGCTATTTATTGTATCGATTTGCAGGCCGCTGCACGTACAGGAATATCACTCGCGTGTGCCGCGGCGGTCGGTGGAAAAATGATCGTTCCTGTAGGGAACCGGGAGCGGGTCCATAGAAACGAGCCCTGAATGGTGAATGTAGGTTAAAGCCATGTCTTCACTAGGGGACAAATTGTTCCTCAACAGCACGCGCGCCATAAAGTCTACGTGACGTTGCAACGTCGTGCACTGTTCCGCGACGTCGCGCACAACATAACGCGGCATTTCTACGTGCCGTGGCAACGTTGCCATGCGCACGGTACCCGAGCGAGCTCACCGCAACATTACGCGAAGCGTCAGTACCACGTGTTATGTTTACAAGTGAATACGCATGCGCTGTATCTGTCAAGATGACAATGTGGGGAAACGAAATTGTTCTTGAACTCATCGAGCTGTATCGATCGAAGATCGCATAGAATATCCGTCCTTCTTTCTCTTTGCAGTAAGTAATTTCGCATCCACTACCCTTTTCTCCTCTTACGTTTCGATAAACTCGTTAACATAAATGGATACGCAGCTGTCATCATAACCTCATAGGGCGACATTTCCGCGACGTGTGGAAAACAATAATTATTTGCAAAAAGAACCTTGTTTTTAATAACATTCAATTTACTACAGTAAACCTTGGTTAATTTAAAATTGCGACCCAAAAACACATTTCGAATATCGTGGAACCCCGTTTTCGATAAATGACGAAGTTTAAATAGATACCGCAGCTGTCATCATAACCTCATCGGGTGACATTTCCGCGACAAGATATGTGAGTCCCGGTGTGTACACGTCAAATGACCGCGTCATTGTCCCCGAAACATGAACGTAGATGTTCATGCGACGTGCCGCGCGGAATGCTGCGCTATTTGTCCCCTAGTGAATAGATGGCTTAATTCGTACGGCTAGATCCGCGGGCGGCTTCCGATCGGCACATTATCATAAATAGCTCTTCTTTCTCTTTTTTACGTTTTTCTTGCTACTGATTTCAGCGCTTTGCTTCCGATTTTTCCTAATGTGAAGTTTTAAAAAATCGATTCAAAATGTCGGCTATTATGTAAATATAGGTACATAGATGACAGAATAACTCAGTACTATGTTACAAAAATATGAAACAATGTTAAACTCGTACCAAATTTTTATTTATAGGTATGAAAAAGTTATTAAACGATTATGTGACAATTCTCATTAAATAATTTTGAAAGAAACATTTTACGAATTTTCTTTTCTTTAATTTATCATAATCCCATGGGTCCCATGGAAAACAAAGCACAAATAAAGGTAAGATTTTTTAATTCGTCTCCATTTAATGAAGTTCTCGCTTATATGAAATATAATCAAGGAGTCACGGAGTTTTACATTATTTTAATGAAGAATATTAATGTACTGAAATATATTTCATTAACATATAATTATTATAAAATTATATTTAGTATATTTTTACAATAACACAAATTCAGAGAACATAATATATTAAATAAATTTCTTACAAAATACTGTCACTTCATATTGTAAGAAAGGTTTTTGCGTGTGTGCGCGAGGTAAGAAGAGGGGATGCGCGTCGCGGGCGCGGGCTGCCGACAGGCCAACCGGGCAGAATCATTGGACCCCTTCAATAGATCAGGCCATTTTTACCACTATAAAGAGATAATAAACGTAAAGTCTAAGGACGCGGAGTATCATTTATTATCAAACTCCATCCACTGTACGAAAATAAGGGTCTACCTATATAAGACACATCACACATAGCAAAAAATACCATTATTTTTGAAGAAATATACAAAAAATTACTCTTTATTCGAAAAATTCATTCACTTCTATACAACTCAAATAAAGTGAAAAAACCCTGTAAAAAAATGGAATATTTGCAAGGTTTTTATCATTTAATTTTGCCTAAATTTTTCACAATCGATATAAGTTAGCTACTATAATGATAGTTCACCTGTTAAGTTTTTGCTACTAGTTATGGGATACCTTGTATAGAAAAATTTTTCTTAGAAATGTTTTGAGCAAATGCAACGATGTACTTTTTTTTCCAAACAGATCTAGGATTGCAGTTTCCGACAGCATTATTTAATTTGGATCACTAAAAAGGCGAATTTTCTTCTAAAAACGAGCTGGCATGTAGCATGTACCAAGCGTCATAATCGACTAAATGGTCGACTCGAAAAATGATTCAAGTCACCAGTTTGAGTTCTTCTCTATGTATTAAAATCTCTTTGGGGTCGACATAGGCTATATATTATCCCGTTAATTTAAGGGGTTTTTCGTGGTGACCTATTTTAAAACTAAAGTTGACGAAAAAATTATCGTGCAATGCGTATTTTACAAAATCTGACTTAACGGTAAAAGATATTCAAATATTTTCTATAATTTTGTATGTGTGTTTTCTTTTCTTTTCTCTTAGATTTAGGTATTCCTATGATTTACTTTAAATTCTTATCTTGATTTTGTATGCATATTTTCTTTTCTTTTTATTTTCTTTTAGATTTAGATTCTTTAATTGTCATTTTTTACTACTACATAAATACCATATGAGAATAACTGCCACAGAACAGGTTTTTACCTAGTGTGGCAGTTATTAGTATCTTGTATTAACTAATGTTAATGTAAATAAACAATAAATAAATAAAAAAATATAAAAAAAAAATTAAAAAAATAAATAGAAGTTGTACAGCTTAAAAAGTTCGCGACGACATATATATCTGATGACCATGACTACAAGTTACTGAAAATGTACGCGTGCGGAGCCGCGCGGGTAAGCCAGTACCAAATACGTATGTAAACAAAATAAACTGACCGACAAAACGCACCCCTTACAAAAACACTTCGTGCGAGGCTAACTCCCCGCCGCATCGCTGATCCGCTCGCCCTGAAATCACGCTATAAGCGCGCGAGTGAAACGTAAAATCGAATTCGCGGCGGAGGTAATTGAAATAAACAGCAAACACGGCTCAGGTCCTCTGGTTGCGCCGCAAGTTACGGTGTGAAGTTAGTGAATTATTCACCGGATTGTGGGCGCTGCGCCGCGCCGCAGAGAAAAATGGACTGCATGATGGGAAAGCTATTACCGAGATTGGATACTGGAGGAGCCGGGAAATGTGCATGCGGCCCGCCGCTGGAGGAGTCGGGTTGTTTCGTTTGCCGCGCGGTATTGGGATCTCATTTTTGCGCCTCGATAACAGAGAATTTGCATTTCGTGTTAGAAATAATGCTAAAATATATATTTCGATTTTTATTTTCATTATTTCTGACGAAATTTACAGAAAATACGAAAGAAGAAAGATATTTATAGGAAAGATAAAAGAAGTAAAATTCCGAGGAATAGATTAAATTAAATATAAATTACTTTTAATAATTGTTCCTTATTTTTTAAGGGTAATGAATTACTTTCTTGCATTTATTATTATCCTGCTCACTTTCTCCCTGTCTCCGATCGCCCTCCTCACTCTCTCCACATTTTTCTCTCTTTCTTCACAATTACAAATCCTCACCTAAAAGCCTTAGCATAGTGATGATATAAACTATGATACAAGCTAATAATTATAAAATAATATAATAGATAATACTATATATAAAAATAAGAAAGTGAAAAGAATAAAGATACATACTGTGAATACAAACTGTGATAGATATAAAACTAGAAAAATGCGTTACATGTCTCACACACATGTATTGTGCCATTCCTGTGTAAATATGTTTTTCTTACACATTTCTTTCTCGTTGATATCTAAAAGAATAGAACCTAAATACCCGTGAAACTCTTCTTCTATATTACACACCCACCCGCGAACTTCCTTTATACATAATATGACGATATTCCTAACGCCTTATTTCTATCGTTCTATTTTTCACACCGGGTTGTGACATATTTTACCCAAGAGGCCTTTGAAAAAATATAAAAGCAGAATGGAAAAGAAAAACAAAAATCTAATTGAAACCTAGTTTAATAATATTAGAATTTAAGTACATAAAATAAAATCGCATTATTCAATGTTAACAATAATAAAACATGGATTTTTATAAAATACATTTACATTATTTCCTCTACTCCAAAGGCCTTCCTAGACTAACAAACTGCTACAACAGTTTTTTGCCACTAATCTTATTTCATTCACACATATTTTTAAAAATATTTTAAAAATGACTAAACTTCGTCTATTGAGACTTGGAGAAATAGGGTTTAAATATTAAGCAGTCATTTGTAAAAAGTTCTTCTAATTATGTTCTCGGTAACTACCCACATCTCGCTTCTTTTTATGTGCCGGGTTTTATGGCTTTCATGGGTGTCAATAGTTTGATGAGGTTTAAGAAGTGTAACATAACATATCTTGTGTATTGGTTAATATTGTAATACTCATCTCACCTTTATTGTATGTAAAAGCACCAAAGAATAAATAAATCAATAAAAATAATAATAAATTGTCACGTGTTATAGCTAGGGAGGAATGAATGATTTATTATTGAATGATTAATTAACTATTCAATTAAAAAAGTCTGTTAAAACTAATTAAACTAATACACTTTTATTTCAATCATACTTTTTCGCAATACATAACTCCTAATGTACACTTTATTATCGCTGGAACACGTTTTTATCTCTTGCTAGAATATTTCTAGAAGGATAGGCCATAACATAAGGCATCCGGGTCTGCTTTTTACCATCGTCGAGGGAAATTTTTGAGGGAACAATAGTAGAGGCCGCCCGAGATTAAGCTATGTAGACCAGAATATCGGAGATGTGCGCTGCAGCATCTACCAAGAAATGAAGAGGCTGGCAGGTGACAGAGAGGAGTGGAGAAAGCAAGTGCTTGTTGCAGACCAATCCTAGGATTGCGAGCAAAAAAAAAAAAAAATCCGTTCTCGCACGTATTATTTATCGCTTATTTCTTTCGCCAATTAGGTACTTCGCTCGATTATTCGCTTCAATTATTGCACCTGGCCACCCTGGCCTCGCGGTTAGTAGCCGACTTCGCATGGTAACGATCTGTCAAACGCGACTATTCTCCCGCCGCGATGCTCCGTATTTATATCCAAATGCTGACACTTTCGTACTTTCTGGATTGCTTTAGTGCTAAGGAGAAGGTCATCGTCGATTTTTCTAGGTTCTTTTCTTCTTCTGTTTTATACGTTTCCTAAAGGTTGTAGATCACCCTAGATTATTACAGGCCGTTCTCGATTTTTCGATAGTTTTATGACATTTACATGGAATTCGAACAGTGAATAAATTTTTTTAGCATGCAATTCCATGACACAATTATTGAAAAATTTTCCCACAAAAAATGCTTAGTATTTTTTTTATTATATCATTCTTTTTTATATTTAACTAGTGTATTTAATTTCTTTTTCGTCTACGATCTCCTAATCATCGTGCACACTATCATGTCCATAGGTTTTCCCTCCATCATCTAATTCTGTAAATCTTTAGTCGGATCCAAATTGCTTAATTTTCAGATCGGTGTAAATCTATTTTAATCACTTTGATCGACCATGCCGTTAGCGGTAAAATACCACAATAACTCAAAATATTACAATCGTATTCAAATTTCAACATCAAATTGGTAATCACAACAACTCCGACTAAAATTCGCGGTAATCAAAACCGAAATTACCTGGATATTCCTTTACACAAAAGATATGATTTATCACAGATAAAAATAAATTTACCACTTCTATACCTATAAAACTCAATGTCTGTCTGTCTGTTCTCTATACAATTCCACACAGTTTGTCCGATTCCATTCAAATTTTGCATACTTATGCTGTAGGACCCGGCGGGTAACATAGCCAACATTTCCCCCCTATTCTCATACCCCTTCCCCTCCCCCTGACATATTTTGATGCAAATCCGTACTGTTTGACCGATTGGACTCAAATTTTGGAAACTAATTCATTAGAACTCGGCGGGTAACAAAGGCAACATTTCCTCCCTATTTTCATACCCCTTCCCTTCCCCCTGACATATTTTCGATGCAGATCTGTACCGTTTAACCGATCGGACTCAAAATTTGGAAACTTATTCTTAAGGACTCGACGGGAAATATATGTGACATTTCCTCCCTATTCTTTTAACCCTTCGAACGAACAGATTTTTCGAAGAATTTTCTGGAAGAGTGAATAATCCCTCTTTTTCATTGTGTCTTTCTTTTGTACCTTTTCGGCCGATATTCCGGATTCCATCATCAATTCAATGGGCTCCGAAACGTCGGTCTGTTTGAACTGTTCCGCCGGCCGTGAAAATATAAGCTATTTTTAATAGTTATTATGGACGGCGTCACGTAACTTGTAGCAAAAATTTTGGAGGTATTTTCCTCATTCACTTCTGAATAGAATATATTATTGACACTGCAAAATGCCAACAGTTACAAAAATAAACGACATGCGATAGCCGATTGCTTAGCTAGTATGCTAGTTTGATAATAGCACAGTATTAATCTATACCTATAAAACTCAATGTCTGTTTTCCTTACAAATTTACACCGTTTATTCGATTCGATTAAAATTGTGAATACTTATGCTTTAGGACTCGACGGGTAACATAGGTGACATTTCCCCCTCCTCTTTTACCCCTTCCCCACCCCTGAAAAAATTTCAATGCAAATCTGTACCGTTCGACCGATCGGACTCAAAATTTGCAAACTTATTCTTTAAGACTAGTCGGGTAATATAGACATTTCCCTTTTTCCCTCTAACCCATCCCATCCCCCAGATATATTTTCTGTGCAAATCTATACCGCTTCACCAATTGGACCCAAATTTTACATACATATATATTTTCTCTAGACATCCCATCCATTCCAGCCTTAAAGGAACCTTTGTTTCCTCACACAAATTTATTTTTAACTTAATTCGTAACCCGTGCAATGCCGGGTACATACAGCTAGTTTAATGATATTTTTGAAATCGTTAATTTAATGATACTATTTTATTTAAATATATCTGCGGATATGAATCAATATTCTAACTATTTAAAAAAAAACAACGCTTGTGCTTTGAAAATAGGACTAACTTTCTCGTGTCCTGGAGTGGGGCTCGAACCACCATCCACAGGGTGAGCGTCATGACCATTATATCAACAAGCTACCTTCACATTCCGTAGTCATTTGAAAAATTGATAGTTTTTAACGCTTCATTATGGTAAATTTTTTCTAAATATTTCCTTAACATTATGATAACACTCTTTAATTCTTAAAGCCAAATTTTTATTAATTAGAAAAGACATACAGAAAAATCAAATCAATCAACAAGAAAAAATATTTGGCTGCTACCAAGATTTGAACCACGGATCTCATCATATCCGGTGCAGGCGCGTTAACCAATTACACTATAGCGGCCTCGTACATATCCATCAGTATATCGACCTTATATGTAAGTCTCTTATAATTAATTAATTATTCCATATTATCCATTTTGAGTCTGGGAATTTAATTAGAATTTTTCCAAGTTTTATCATGATAACGATTGTATTTCCTATTTTATTTCATCATTACAGTATTACATCTACTAAGATAAATGCATAATTTAAATTTATGTATTACATAAAACACGAAACCTCTCCTAAACTGGACCAGAAATCCTACAATATTTTGAACTGAAGAGCACGTCCTGTTTTCTTTGATATGATGTTAATCTGAGAGATGTAACATCTCGACCTACATTCCTGATTCTGCAGGTAAAGCCTTGCAGTTTCTCCAGACGTTATGATGCAATTTTTAAGCAATTCAAAAGCCGTTTCGTTTATACCGCATGTCAAAAACAGCGCTTGAAACCATTCCAAGATGTCGAGATTGGGGAATCAAATATATTTTAACCCACGCCCGATCAATTTGGAATTCATCTTATTTATTTTACTAACATTGCACCGAGTACGAACTATGTATAATAATAATATTATCCATTTTTTTTTTATGAAAACGTATTTGTGTTTTGTATCTTAGGACATATTTTTTTAATATTTAATACAAATTAATTAAATTAATTTGAAAAATATACAGAAAAAACAATTTTGGGACACTTTGCATAGCATAATGTTGAGAACTTGAAAATAGAATAACGATATTTTTTTTATTTATTTAATTGTTCGTATATAAAATATTTTATTACGATGATACCTATAAAATATTTACAATTCAATTTTTTTTTTTTATATATACCTCACCAAAAAGATATGATTCTTGTGTGTGGTAAGGGACAATCACTTACAATCATATAGGTAGTGTAACCTAATTTAATAAACAATGAAAATTAGGTAATATACTATTTATCTCGTATATCAAAAATCTTAATGATATAATGTATAGAATAAGCAAGTCAAATAAATAATAATATAAACTCAATCACAAAAGTCAATTTTATAATAAATGAGAATCTATTCGGGTTGACTGGGGGAATATGCACACAAGACGCAACCGCAAAACATTCAACTCCATACAAAGTAAATTGAACAAATCAAGTAATTGTACAGGTATCTTCATCGATTCGAGGGAAGTACTCGACATTATCTCCCACAAACAATTCGTATCTGAAATCAAAGGAAAACGAGCCCCAAACGGGTAAAAAGGCACTCACCGAACAGACCTCAGATAGTCACAGATCAAATGAATCTCCAAGTAATCCACGAATAGGTGAATTTGGAGTTCCCCAAGGTACGATCCCCAGAACCCTACCATTTATCACTCACGTAAACGACACATCTAATCAACAGTGAACTAGCATTCCACGCAGACGACACCGCACTGTTAACAAATTATCCTTCATGGGCAAAAGACACTGACAACAATCTTTTAATAGTCAACGTAAAAAAAACACTTCAACTTGTATTAAAATTTGTTGTAGTCATCATCAATACTTTTTATTTCTGTGAGTAAATTATTGAAGTTATGTATACCTCTATATAAAAAACTTTTTTGAAAACATGTGGTATTAAATTTAGGAATTTTTATATTATTCTCATATACTCGAGTGATATGTTTATATAGATATGTGTACATAAATTTGCAGGAGACTACGTGTATATATTATGTATAAATATATGTGTACATTATAATCAATGTTCGCCTATCTGTCTATTTTCTGTATACAATCTTAATCCTTTGATAGATCATAACCAAATTTTGAATAATTATTACTATTTAGCATCCTACGCAAAATATACGCAGCACCCCTCTTCCCCTGACACACCTTCACCATCCATATAAACGCCACAAAAATCAAATTTAATTCCATCCACCTTTTTCAAATTTTTCATAGTTACTCTTTAGTATCCTCCACAAAACATACTCTTCACCTCAACCAATATTTTTAATAGATTTTTACGTATCTTTCGAATTGATTCAAATTTGTTTTAAATATATTCCTTCTAATAAAAAAACGAAATATCACTATCTGAATTCTGTGATCACCATCTTATAAGTTGTTATTAAATACAAATGAATTTAATCAATTGTAAATATATACAGAAAAAAAATTGGGATTCTTTACACAGTATAAAGTTAAGAGCTTGAAAATGGAATAACGATATATGTTCCTATATTTTCAGGAGCCTACATGTATATATTATGTGTATACCTATATTATAATCAATGTCTGCCTATCTGTCTGTTTTCTGTACAATTTTTCACCTTTTGACAGATCATAACCAAATTTTTGGTTACTCTTTAGGATCCTTCGCAAAACGTAGGCAAAATACCTCCTCCCATAGCCCACCTATACCCTCCACATTAACGTTACTAAATTCAAAATCTAAATTTTGCATCCATTCTGAATTTTGCATAGTTACTCTTTAGGATTCCACACAAAACAAAATCATCACCTCTACCAATTTTTTTTAAAGTTAGATTTTTAGGATATCTTTAGAATTTATTCAAATTTGTTTTCAATATATAAAAAGAGAAATATCACTGCTTGAAATCTGTGATCAAAGTCTTATAAGAATGTTCTTAGGTTTTCACGGCCACTCAGAATCTTCAAGTTTGTGTTTACTGGGGTATTATGCCATGTTGTAACGACCTTTCGGGCCGACGTTTTGGATACCATTGCAGGGTCCATCATCAGGCATCAACACATCAGCTCTGATATTTATCATTTAAAACATTCAAACATTCGAAAAAAATCGATAAATATTATTTATCATTTAAAACCTTCACAAAACAGATGAAAAACCAGTCAAGAAAAAAAGTCCGAAAAGTATTAAAGATAATTATTAATATTAACTTCAGATGATCGATTTTCACTAAAACGTTAAACTTTATTGAGTATCCTTAGTAATATTTCAGAAAACTGTACAGTTTGGGGGTGAAGTCGGTCCTATTTATTCTATAAATTTAACATTGTTCCTAATGAAAAATTAATTCACCGCCCAATCGTTCGGCCAACGAACACATTTCGGGGGTGTTTTACCTTCTACCTTCTTGAGTTGGGTTCAGCCTTAGCTGCCTTAGTGTCTGATCCCGCGACTGGGCAATCCTTCACCTATTCAATTCAGCAATTGTTCACCTTGCCTGTTTTTCTTATTTACTTCCTACCCCGATAATTCGTAATTATTTGCAGCAATCTATTTTTAAAATAAAATTAAAATCCCATAACATTACATTTATATCGCCCACTCAAGAACGCCTCTATCATTTCTTCTAACTTACAAAAACCTCAAATCTGAGACATGAGTATGTGTAGTTATGGAAAGTATAAATATATATGGTTAATACAAATCATAAAAATAATTAGATATAGTGTAGGCAAATTCACAAGGCAATTCGACATAAGCACTAATATCATATGAGAGAAAAAGTTACAATGAGACTGCCATTTAGGAAGAAGAAGACTATTCGAAATCTCAAAAAGCTTTTCAAATTTAAAATAAAGCCTTAAAATTACACGTTATGTAAGACAGGTAATAAATATAATAAATTGATTACATTGCATTTAAATTAGACGATACGTAAGTTTTTACCAAATGTACTATTTTAAAATTAAAAAATATAAAAGGTTAAAAAAAATCAAGGGTATTTTTTTAGTGCGAAAAATAATAATTTCGTGGGTTACGGATTAAAACTAGCTTACATCATATGTATTTCACTGGTGAAACTTTCCTTCATCGTGTTTATCAGCCAGAAGTGTCAACATTGCGTCAACGTTCTCATCAAATCTCCCGGGACGACTCGCCAAGGAGAACGTGGGCCTGAATTTTTCTTTGTCTTCCACTCTCCTCACTGTTGTCAGAGAACGTCATCCGTAAGATGAGAGACGTAACATCAAGACGGCAGGCACTTATTAACGTCCTGACGACAATTGTGAAATGGATATTACATTTCTGTAGCGCCGGGCAACACGTTTAATGGGCGAGAGGCGCAAGACCCCCATATTTAATTTAGGCAACTTCATCGCGCAAACATTTTTCTATTAAGAGATAAAAAATATTTTCGTGTCTTCAGTCTCTATACAGAGATGTTATCTTTAAGCGAAGCTGCGGACTCGTTGCATCTGAAAAGAGAAGCAGGTATGCTGTACAAATATAAGGTAGGTAAATCTTTCGGAGGAAATTTTTTAAGAAATTCTCGATTCGATACATTGGCTTTTGATCAACGAGATTGTTTGGAGACAAACAACCTTGTATCACTTAATAATTCACCGTGTCATACATACTTGTTGTGCATCAAACTTCAAATATCGCACAATATATAAAATATTCGGTTCATCGGTGGGGTAATTTAGAATCTCCCTAGTAACATTTAAAACGCCATAAGTGTTGGTAATTAAATGCCTTTTTTTGTCTAACATTTGACTATAAATGATTATACGTATTTATGCTTTTGGGTAACCACCAATCTCAGTCATATCTCAAAAGTTTACTTCTATATCGACATGACATGCGTACACGATATTGAGACCAAAAAAAGAAATTAAATATCTCGCCGTAATCGTTGATCAACACTTAAAATGGCACGGCCACGTTAATGAATTAGTTAAAAGAATAAGAAAATGTATTTACATATTCATAAGATTAAGAAACATATTAATAATATAATATTATTAATAATAAGAAACATATTAATAATATAATAATATTAATAATAATAAATAAGAAACATAGAGAATCTAAATAAAGGGTATTATGCTACTGTTCATTCATTCTACTATTCATCTTTAAGATACCAAAATAACTGTAAAATACCAAAGTGCAAAAACAAATAGTATCAACAGAACTACATAAATTTAGGCATAAAAAACTTAAATAATCTTAAAACAGAAATCAAACAGCTAAAAGATATACAAGTATTAAAAAATAAATTAAATGAATTTTAAAAAAACACAATAATATTTAAGTATTATAATATATTTTTATTATAGATATAAAACCTATTAAAAATAAAATTCTTAGTCTCCCTCTAAGCACGAGAGCCTGCCTTTTTTGGAAAGGTACAGCGAAACCAAAATGTAAAAAAAAAATTAAAATGTAGGTGCATACTTATTTTGTATATTCTCAATATTCAAGTAATAAAAAAAATTTAATCTCTGATATATATCACGCCACGTCTCATTCCGAAAATATCGTCTTTAGGGGAAAAAATAATCGTTTATGCTGTCTAAACATAAAAAAACCGTTATTGAGATTTACAAATGAAATCAGCGACCATACGAATTATGAATGATAGATTTTAAATTGAAATTAATCGCTCGTAAATTCACCCTAAAAATAATTAATTAATCACTGCTATAATCAATCTTTGGATATAGCTAAGGTTTTCGGTTAGCTAATATTAAAGCATTACGAAGTGCGAACAGAAAATGAATGAAAATTTTTAAAATCTCCAAATTATGCACAAATATTGTTTAATAGTAATTTTTAAATTAACAAGCTTTCTTTTACTGATCAAATAAATCATTTTATTTTTTGTACGGAAGTAGGGTACTACTTGTTTCTCTCTTTTAGACAATGGATTTGTCCATCCAGTGATCTCCCTTTTTATATCTAGTTACTTATATCATGCGTTTAATTGCCTGCTACTGCAAGATGTGACTCTCTCAATTTCTCCCGTGATATCTTCTTCTTCTCATACTTTAACCCTTTAACGAAAATTGAGTTCATCAATTTGTTTATCGTGCCCTGGAAAAGCAAACTGGAAAAAGCATTGCTTAAAACCCTCCAGCTATTTTGTTCTTAAGTTCTCTTTCGGGGCCTCGGTTTTCAGCAAACATTTGGAGACAAAGCGCATCCGATGATTTACACATAATAAAATTTGCACATCTTCATAACTTCATACAAACATTATTTTCGTACAATGTTATCTCCCATTATTGGTAAAATTTATTATTCCTTATTTTCACTAAAATCACTAAACTATTTTTAGTTGGTATCTTTGGAATTAACATTCGAATTGGACTGGAACCTTTATCGTGTCTTTAAAGATTTCAAAAGGCTAGTGGAAACTAATTCTCCTCTTTTCTCAATATTCCCATTACAACCACTTCTACTGTAACTCCGGCTCATTTTGTTAGTACCTAATAAATTAATTATTTGCATTTCTACCTAATCCTTTAATTATTAATTAAAAACTTCGCCTGTCTATGAGAGATTAAACCCACGTTGAGGTAACATATTTTATATTTCTAATCCAATACAGAATACTTTATAGAGTTTTCACTTTGAATATGTGTGTGTATCTAATCGAATTAAATGATCAACATGAATAATTTTTACAACGTTAAACCCGAATCCATCAATAATAAAACTAATATAACTAAGTCGTTTTAGTGTTATTACAACATGTTGCCATTATGCTACTTTTTTGGAAAGCCCTTGGAAGATTATTTGGAACTTTTTAGAAAGAAACTTGCACATCTTAATACAATATTGTGCAAACAAAAACAAAAGTCACGACGGTACTAACACACTTTGTTATTATTGCGTTCAACTCCTTAATTATTCAGGGTGAATAAATATCTTGAGATTCGTTAATACGTTAAAGTAACACGGCCTTATTTGTAGCTCCCAGCGGCTTGGCAAACACAGCTAACTTTCAATTCAGGAATTAAAATGAATAAATGAACGTGAGCTCTTGGATAATCGTAGAAAAGTTTGGAAAATGCTGCAAAATATCCTTGTTGGCTGTGAGCGAAGCGAGCTTCTGCTCTTCACCTAATTTATGGCTCTGGTCAGCCATTTATCTCAATTCTGGACTGATTATTTCAGGCAAATGCTCGTACATCTTTCCAGGGGTCATCGCATACGTAATAAGATATTTCCAGGAACATCTATCATTCTTGATACACCTTTGATATTAGAATATTTAACATTTTCAATAAATTTAGAAAATGTTTTTTTTTTATTTATTTTCGTAAGTGTAATTAATTATTTATTAACAATCGCAAAAGATTTTATACAGCAATTGTCAATTACGTGATTATTATAATAAACTAGCAATAAACCGTCAAAAGCGATACATTCTTAGTATATATTTCGGCCAATTTAAGGCTGTGAAAACATCGCCGTAAAGCGCAGAATAGCGTTTCGGTGGCGTTAATGACTTCATTGCAACATAGAAAATTACGTTTTTTTTTTCTTCTTTTTCTTATACGCCATCTGAAAGCACAGTGGCGGACATTGTTACATAGAGGATTTTGATTTTTTTCGCTTTTTTACCTCATTAATATTTATACACCTTAATTATTTGTGCCATCTGGTAGCGTTAGTGACAGACATTGTTACATATATGTATATATTTATGTATTTTGATTTATATATTTCGTGAATGCTGCATGTCTCAATTTCTTCAGTGATGCACACCATAGAAAAAATTAATCTTCATATATGGCGTTCATTATTTTTAGTATTTCCATTCATTATTTGCTAAAATATTTATTCCTTACTTTCACTATCTCCAAACTTTTTTACATTGCTTTTTTTAGGAAAAAATGTAATGCGTAAATTATTGATTAATATAATCTATGATTTATATGTGGAATTATGTACTTGATTTTGGGTTTTATTCTCACTTGAATCTTCTTTCTTTGCATACATTCGAGATCAATTTTTTACATCACCCACCCACTTACCCAAATATTAAACACGTTATTTTAAAGTTTAAAAAATCGAACGGCATGTCCTTCAGCTGTTTCTGCGGCTCTTGCGTATGAGTGACGTGATTAAATATGGCAATATTGCTTTGCGAGTGAAGAGTATTCGATGTTCTAATAAAAAAATAATAAATAAAATACCAAAGCCATACCATTCCTGATTAATTCAAAGAGGTTTGTGATTTTACCTACCTAGGATCACTTTTTTTTAGAATGGAGGGTGCGAAAAGAGAATTGGAATGTCCAAGTCTATGTTAAAACTAAAAAGGAATGAAAAACCGTGCTCGACGCCTTAGTGATATGGTATTGGCTCATATGTGCCAGGCGTAATCTGCAAGATGGACGAATGTCTCTAATACTAGTAGAAATTCCGTACTAAGAAAGACTGCACAATAAGTAACTTAAAGAGAGGGAAACCTCGGAGCTCCTTGAAAGAAATTGGAACCTGTAGAAATTGGCGGTGATTGGGAATATGCAAGGATAGAGAATTAGATGTCAATCTCTGATAGGACAGATAGATAAAATCTGAGGACAATCAAGATCGCAAGGAGTAAGGTAAATAAGTTCGCACTGTAGAAGCAGATTAAAAGCATACCGAGGTATAAAAAGGTATAAAAGGTATAAAAAGGATACCGAGCAACCATATACAAAATCGCAAAAAAAAACAAAAACAAATTTTAGCGACCAGCCTAACAACCTATTTAAAATGTCTAAAATCTTAACGATACATAAACAACTGATACTGAAAGATAACGCAAAGGAGATATTTTAAATAAAAAAATAACAACGTTAAACAACACGACAATTAACGAAATAGAAACTCTAAATAAGAAAAAACAAATCATTTTTACGGAGACCGGACCAAACAGAATGTACTTCCAAAACTATATAACAAAATACCTGACAGACTGAAAAATAAAACGGGACAAAATGTATAAAAAACATTAAAATGAACTGTTTAATTTTATGTACTGTGTTTGCTGCATTCCTAATACTGTAGTGATTTTTTTTAAGGACGATTAATTAATGTATTCTTGCATAATATGCAGTTTGGAAGCTGCCTGTAAAAAAATTATCCAATATCCTCAAGATGTACCTAAGAGTTGCGTCGGGTAAGTTCAAATTTTTTTTTTTAGAAATTTTTTTTACATACAAATCTTATATGTATATTTACATATGTGATACATAAAAAATTTAGGTATATAAATTTTTTATGATTGTACCTCTCCAAAAAGAGACTAACTCTTGTGTCTGGAGACTGGAGTTAAAATTTGATTCAAAAATATGAGATCACAATATGCATTAGGTACCCATAAAAAATATAAAATTGTAATATTTGAAAAATGTTGAACATGACTGTGACATCACTCTGCCGAATTGGAATATTCAATTTGCGATACCGATCTCCTCAATATTACAAACGCAGCCTGAATTGAACGCGTCATTGCGCCTGCCTATCCATGTGTACTTATTTGATAAATTTTCAGATTGTCATTTGATTGGAAGATATTTTGCTGTGTGGAAAATGGAATCCCTCTCTCGTGTTTATTTGATGCCTCCCCTCCCCGTCCCACAAAATCGTTAATATGGACCGTTTTCAAAATTCACAAGTCATTTTATCAACAAAATAGATCATATCGTAACAATGTATTGGAAAATTATTCCATGAAATTGAAAGAATTCAATAAATTTAATAATATACATTTTATTTAGGTATTAGGCCTATGAAAAACATAATATGCACTTTTTCCCAGGCCACTCTAATACGTGTGTATACTAAAAATGTGTTTACTATATCATAACGAAAGCCATCAGTTTGAGATTTTTCATAGTTACCCTTTAGGACCCAGATGAAAATTTAGTGAACTTCCCCTGCGATTTCCGGAAATCTGACCCTACGAGACAAGCCGGACCAAATTTTGCATACGCCGTTGTGATGTGAAAATGGTTCATCACCTATTGACATCATCTTGTTGATAACTAACAGAAGCTACTTATAAATTATTTTGTTTTGTGGAAAGTGGAATAGTAACGGAGCAAGATTTCCACATGTGGAGTTACAAGAAAAGGAGGGCGTTCGATCTCGTTAAGATTTAGTGCAGGTACTCCATATTCGTACTTACTGATACACATGCGAACTTAGAATACGTATCGCATCAATATTCATTCTATTTTCAAACTAAGCGAAAAACCTGTGCTATAAAAATAAGACTAACTTGCTTTTTTTTTCTAAAATTTTCGAAAGAAACGGCAGGTTAGAGACCGGATCATAATTCTTCAGGTCTTTAGGGTCTAGTTGAGCATTTTTTAGTAGTGGAGTTACGTGGACTATTTTCAGAGTTTCTGGGACATATGATGATTCTATTGATTTATTTTATGGATATTCTAAAAAATTAACAATTTCTATTTCACACTCTTTAAGTAGCCATGTTGGCATCGGATCTAATGCAAATTGTTGGATAGGCTTTTAACAATTTGAGATTCTTCAGCGATCGACGTCAAAGTGAAATTGTCTAGTCGCGTTGCACTTTCTTCTTCGATGATGGGTTTGGAAGCTGAGCTCGTTGAAGCACGACTATTCGTGCTTCACCACCTTATTCGTAAAGCTATCGGCAAGGTTTAAAGCACTGGCAGTTGATAAAATTTCTGCTCTAGCATCATCACGAATAGATTTTAGAGCTTTCCATAATTTTTTTGTATTTTTTAGCCCTTTCTCTAAGGTTGGAGCTTTCTATATTCTAAATATACCGACTGCTTTGACTGTCTGGTTAACCTGTATTTAACGGTAAAGGACCTTTACTCTCAGATTTGGTATATGTAACATTACTGAAGATGATGTATTAGCATCGAAACGATTATAAATGTTATACATAAATAGTGAAAGTAAGCAACGTTATCATTTTTTAAGTTGTGGGGATTTGATACAGGTTTATGGAGATGTCAATGGGTAATGAAAGGAAGCACGCTCTAACTTTATTTTCCTCCGAATCCAGGTTAGAAGGACTAGTTTCTCCCTTACTAGAAGGGCGCTACGTTTTAATATGTTTTTCTGGTTCACTCTGTTCCTTATCTGAAGGATAGGATAGGCACAAGATTTTAGTAGAGCGTGCACTATGTAAATGTATGGGAGAAGGTAGGTATGTATTCAGTGATACCTGATCCTGTTCATAAAGATCGAACATTTTCATGTTCAAGCTGTTAAAAAATGTAATTTTAACGTAAATAAAATACAAAATATTATTTATATAAAGTGACGAGAGGTAACGAATGGCGGTTTGTGTGAAAGCGCGGGTCCCATATTACTCATACGTATGAAGGCATCAACAATGACACATTTTGTCACGCTGTTTTGTTGCACACGACAACGTTCTATCAGCGGACCGGAGCGCTGAAGCGACAAGCGGTCCCTCAAGCCAGGCGGGCGTGGAAAGCTCACACATCAATATGAAGGTAGTATTTAATCACCCCCTACATTTTCATAGTGACAGATACTGAGTTCCCCATATTCCCGTCGGATCCACAATAAAGGGAAAACGCCGCCAGTAGCGAAACAATGAAAAAGGGACTATAAAATGGATTCGGTTATTTAAAATAATTAATTTGATATTAACACATTTTCAATTTCGAAGATTTTCAAACAATCTAAATTTTATCCTACGTTATTTGTACGATAAATTTCTAAACCCTTAATATGAATTTTTTTTTTTGTTTTGAAATTTTTAAAATTTTCAAACTAAGCTAAACGCTTGTGCAATAAAAATAGAACAAACCAGATGGTGTCCTGGAATGGGATCAAACCACCGACCACCAAATCACTAGGCGAGCGTCATGACCACTACACCATCAAGCTACCCTTTTTACTTTGTTTTCAAAAGATTATTAGAAAATTCAACATAGTTATTACTCTCTACACATCTTAAGTGCTCTGTAATTCTAATATAAAAATTTCTACAAAGTTTTACCTATATAAAAATAATTTAAATCATTACAAATGAATTTATAACCCCCCGATTTTTTAAATATCTTCCTTATCATTTTTACTTAAAATATATTACTAGAATAGAATTTAATTACTAGTATAGAAAATATATTACTGGTATAGAAAACATGTTGATATATAAATAAACAAAGTATTTTCTTTTTACTTAAGAAGTTATTATAATAAAAAAATATATATTTGCCATCGAATGAGTGGCTTTTAATGTTTTAGAAATCATTGTTGCGTCGGAATAAGACATCCAAATATTTTGTATACCTTTATAAATCATTTTTATTTTTTTTGTAAATATACCACAGTATTGTAATTCGAATTCGAGTAGCTTTTATCTTTTAAAAGAATTGAAAAATTTAACGTAGCGTAACAGCAATGCGTCGTTGTGTCAAATATTTAACTTTAGTTTATTTTTTGGGAAAAATTTTCTGTGTGTTCTGAAGTGAAGAATCCTTTATTCTGAAAAAATCTGCATATTTCACTTAAAAACTTTTTTAAAAGTCTGTCTTTTGTTAGTAAGCCATCAATATCATATTGTGTGTGTATTTATTTTTATATGTGTAATTACAATAACTATTACCGTTAATATTTCAAAGCAAACTGTAATTAATTAATGTCATATTTCTGTGTCCTCATTTATATGTACCAACGATAAATAATTATTGTTCAAATGTAGAAACAAACATTTTACACAACAAATGTGTTGATGTAACGTTGAACCTTTGTCTACACAGTTCGGAATTTATTATCTTTTGTATGGAGAGCTCGCTCCTCATACTAATATGTGTAGCATTACGGCGGACTATTAATGATGCGCGACACGCAGCTTCCAGGTTATCACCAGGCTGTCACGAAAGCGGGAGAAACATTTTGTTTGGCAGTAAAATGCACCTCAGACCCATCGGCGGCGAAATAGCGCCCGCCATGGAAATGAGCAAGCCACTCTTACGGTGATAAAATGTTATTTTCATTTTATGACACAATTATTTTAAAGCAGAGAGAGAAAATAATTAAACGACTTACGTGTTATTTTATTATTTAAGACACTTAAAATAAAATTTATATATATTATATATATATATATATATATAAGATATATATATATATATATATAGATCTATAACAACATATATATATATATGTTAGTTCTAACTACTTTGGGGGTATCCCGCGTCAAATTCTGGTCGTCAGGACCAGTCGTCTGCCGACGTTTCGAACAGATCTCACTGTTCATCTTCAGGGCGCCTTGTCGATGAGCTGCTTCTCCAAAAAACGTACAAACGTTCGGGTCCGGAGCTCACCGTCAAGTGAAAATTTGAAAAATTGCGTCAGGTATTTGTGGAGGAGTGTGTTTTTCCAGCGACGCCGCTAATGAGTTTTGCTCGGCTTCTAGTAATCCGTATATTTACTTTATTATCGTCATTATACAATGTTGATAAGGTTGGATTTTCTAATTGCTTCGGTGTTTCCATCGTGATTTGTGGTTTATTATTATTAATATTATTTGTATTAGAAATTTGATTATTATTATTAAGAATGTTACTCCATGCGGTCGGAAGTCGAATGCTGTCGTCTCTGGATCTGTTCGAAACGTCGGCAGAAGACTGGTCCTGACGACCAGAATTTGACGCAGGTTACCCCCAAAGTAGTTAGAACTAACACATATTGTACCCGTGAAAGCCTTCGATTTAACATATATATATATATATATATATATATATATATATATACACATAATATGCTAAACGCATCCGACAAAGCAGTACCTAACAATTTACTCTATATTGCGCTAGCTGAGCATCTGATCTGGCAATCTCACGGGATAAGAGCTATTTTTCTTCTCCACCTGGCCCTATTCATTATTGACATTGTTGTCATAGATGTCCCACATAGTCCAGCCAACCAGACTGTTCAGTCATCCAATACACCAGCACAACCTCTCTTCAACTTCGCCCAGTGCTCGATCATCGCCATTCCTTTCGAAATTTCCACTGAAAAAGGTTCAATATGGTGATGCTTTTCATCTTGCTAGCGCACTCATTGTATCATCTGATATGGTAGCACTTAACGATGCCTTCTATCTTACCGAGTTTGCTCTTTTATCAATTAGTTTTAAACCATTTAACTTTTCTTGAGTAAATTCGGTGAATTTCGCAAATAGTTTACGTTAAATGTAAATCTCTGTTTACATGTACATATAATTACATTAACACTTTGCGATACTTGGAGCCTTCGTTCGTGGTTTGTACCGTTCATGGTACCCTCACATATCAATCGTTCAAATTACATATCAAATCTTCTAAAATATTTTTAGAAAAGAACTGTTGTGTTTCAAACCTTTAAGTAAACTGATACCAAAGCTTTGAAGCTATATCAAGATCGGTTACTTTGAATCATAAGAGAAAGAGATATCCTTGTGAAATTTATAATGTTTCTCGGTGAAAACAACGTGTATAATGTGTTAACAAAAAAAAATATGGAAAATAGCACTAACAAAAACAGAACAATATTCTGAATTAATTACCTTTTTAAAAAAATAGAGATGCGGACACGAAATACGTGTCGCATCAATATTCTTATTATTTTCAAACTAAGACAAACGCTTGTGCTATGAAAAGAGGACTTGTTATGTAAATCATATAATACTATAATAATTAAACAGTTTAAAACAATCATCTCATCGACATCTCCGCTTCAGAACAGAATCTTTTCCACTAGTCTATTTCTTTTTTAAGTAAATATTCGTAAAGAAGTGCATGCATATATATGGACATATGCTCAACATAAACAAACAATGTTAATAAATTTTCGGCCTTTAAATCCTAAATTTTCATAACACATACTTTATTTTTATTTCTTTCTTATTTCCTCTGGCATTTCATTAAAATTTGTTATTCAACTGTACATCATAGCTTTTTGAATCTAAGTGAATGACAGTCTCATTATGTAACTTCCTCTTGTATCATTCGGAACATCGTTCTGTCTCGTTCGATATTTGGTTGAGGTGTATCGTTACTCGTATTTTTCGCATACGCCTTCGCTTCGGTGGGCCGCAATCTAGATTAAAATTCAATATTATACGCGGATTTTAAATTCAGGTGTTCGTATTTTGTATGAAAAAAAACGAATCTGTTTGCAAATAATGAGCTCCGACTGAAAGCATTATATCGAAAATAGCCCCTCTGCGCTGTGGCTTGGGTAATTCAATCGTAAGCCCTGTTTGACGCAAAAGCATTTCGAAGTGAGCCCGTATTTATACACGGTTATAGATTCCTCATGTTAAGGTACGGCACACGACTATTCAGACCGAATTCTCCCAAACATCGATCGGCAATGTTCGATAATAAACGAACGAGTCGGGTAATACAAATAGTCTGCAGCCGTATAACAAAGCGGGTGTAATGACACTTAGAAATTAGTTTCTGAACAAATCACTGAAGTGCTGAAGGTGCTTGAGAATTTTCACACCGAAATCAATCATACGGTCTGGTGATATTCCTAGGAACTCCAGTAATACCATACTCCTGTTTTTGTAGGCCATTAAATGGAAATATTCCGACTCCTGTGTAAATATTTAAATTGAAGTGGATTTAATTCAGTGATATTTTGATTAAAAATGCTGTGGCGTGCAAAATTTCAGCTGTACGTTCACTGCAAATGCATTTTTGAATGCGTTTTTTTTTAGAATATGTGGGTTTTTATTATTTATTTATATCAGAATGTATACGCTGGAATATATATATTTATATATATATATATATGTTGTTGTAAATAGTTGTAATTTTTTTAGTATAGTTTTTGATGATTTTAAAATGCTTTTTATTCATATAAAGAGATGATTCTAAACAATAAATTCGCATTTTAAGTTACTTTTTTGTTAAAAACACGTTAATAACTATTTAAAATCAAAAATTTCAAGCGCGAAATACGTCAACATAGGTCATTAGGTCTGTTTGGGCTTGGGCCTATCAAAAATTTGGATAATACGTACCTAACCCAACTCTGCTGGCGTACCCATATTTTCTCATGAGCTCTAGAGTTCGCGCGACGGGGTACGCTTTTATACTTGTGTAGGACTGTTTTGATTTTGTAGCCCTGAGATCGGTTTTTCATTATTCTGAGATTGTTTTTCAGAGTTCATAAAAATTAGTGCATGCATTAAAGACATCGGCCATAACCTCGTTTCTTTGATAACTCGGTTATATATTGGTGAAGACTAATGTGCCACCCAAAACATCATGGCGTGTCGCCTCTGACACATGAGTTATAGATTCGCCATAACTGCTTTAGTGTTTGATATAAATTGTATTTTTAGTCAATTTTAATAAGATATGCAAGATGTTTCTTTATGTACCATATCCATATTCTTTTTCGGTAATCAACACTTAATTACTATTCTTCACTCTTACTAAAAATATATAAAACCAAGAGTTAAGGTTGTTATTACGGTTGTTATAACGTTAGATATATATAACTGTATAAAACCAAATTAATGAATCAATTAGAAAGACGTACAGAAAAATCAAATCCACAAAAGAATATTTGGCTGCTACCGGGATTCGAACCGTGGATCTCCTCCCGTCCGGCGCGTTATCCAATTACGCTATAGTGACCTTGTACAGTTCCGTGAATATATCGATTTGCAGTTTAAGTATCGATTCCTTGTAACGTTCTTCAGCATCATATCACCATACAAATGCTTCTGGTCTATTTTTATTTACAAACCATAAACTTATATTTTATGTAAGTTTATTGTTTGCTTTTCATTTTCATAATTATCTTTGCATTAGATGTTCATCGATATTTTTTAAATTAAGATTACCACATGTATATATAACATACAGTACAAAAATAGTAGTTTGGTTAACTGGCTTGCATCACCTAATTTTATTATATTCTCATAAATATTTTTAATGTGCTTAATGAAGCTAGAAAAAAGCTTATTTATTTTTATTACTTTATTTTGTTTTAATTACAACTCTATTAATTCAATAACTAAAGGATTGTTTTCTTTTCTCGGTACCACACAATACATTATAAATTTACTTCAGTAGATACCTACCAAAAAATATAAAACTCCATTTGCCCAATCATTTCTAATCAATCACAGTGGGTCTCTGATCCTGGTATTAATAATTTATGGTCTATAGAAACTCCGTGGCCGAATCTTTTGGATGTGAATAACAGTAGTCCAACACGTGAACGGATTAAAAGCCGACAATTTACTATTGACAAAAATAAAGAGTGACGTATGTATTTGAAAATAGCAAATGTATCAGTTATACATTTAGTAAACTTATTTGTATATTTTTGTAACATTTTATGAACAGTGTATCAATTTAAAAACCTCTTCTATGGTTAGAAAGCCATGTATCTCAAATACGTCTATCTCAATTTCGTTAATTGCAATATGGCGGTTTGGCTTTTGAACTCCTCATGTGTATAATTAATGTCTTTATGTAATGAAGTACCCGTATTAAAACTTAAAACCCGACTCTCCAACTTAGCAAGAAACCAGTGGAATAGTGCGATATGCATCTCTTTAATATTGAACATACTTAGAAAACATATTTTGATTTTAATTATTTATGCAACAACCGGTATAATCTATGTTCATTCTTTAAGCGAAAGTGAAAAACAAAAGTTATTTAGTATACATAATAATTAACAAAATGTTAGTTATGTTAGTGTATAACTACTTACGGAGATTTTTGGTCTACCGGTTTCGAGACGTACCCGTTTCTTTGTCAGGACAGTCACTATTCTAGCATGTAAACCAACCTTGTAAAGCAACCACTACACTATCACTATTTTTATTTTTTTTAAATAGAGTTGCGAACACGGAATACGTGTCACATCATTCTTATTATTTTCAAATAAACTACGGTAAACGCTTGTGCTATTAAAATAGGACTAACTTGCTTTTTTTATACATATTACATACATGCATATGCCTAACTGCACAGTAGTTTTACGGCATGGTATTAGTGGTATTTACATGTTAGTGTAGTGGTTGTCCTGACGGAGTCGAAAGAGATAGCCTGCACACTTCCGTAAGTGATTAAATAGGTTCTAACATAACTAACATTATGTGTAATCAATAACTTTTGATTTTAACTTTCTTTCAATGAATGAAAATTGATTTTACCTGTGTTTGCAGTAATATTAACCATTAACTGTACGAATCTACCTGCTGTTACTATTTTTCAATTTTTATTAACTTTTTCATAATTTATTATCATTTCTAAGATTATTTTTATTAATGAAACCATTATCATTACAAAATACTCACTGTGTAATTATTATGATTAATTATAAGTAAAAATATCTGTTCATAATAAGTATATTAAAGAAAGTTATTATTGAACGAAAAATATACATAAAAAGTTTAATAGAACGAAAGATGAACTTTTTGGATTGACTAGATTATATTATAATTCAATTTTACATTCTGCGCTATCATGCTATAATCTGCGCTATATGCGCTGCTCCAAAGAATTACCAATATCTCAATATCTTGTCGGGAAGATAATTTTCTCTCTGTCATATGAATTTTCATAATTCACGCATCAGTTGAAAGGACTATGTAATCAAGTACGCACATATTCTCTCGTCTAGACTATTATAGCCAAATAGTTCAGTAAGAAGAAGATAGAGTTAAGCCACAAATAGAAACCTCAAGTAGAAATTTATTCCGAACCCTTTTAATCATAAGGGAGTATTTCATCTCATAGCGGGCCTAAATCGTCGATCCCTGTTCCACCCTGTTACGCACCAACGAGTCATAAGAAGTATGGGTATACGAATATTCCAAAACACGTAAGCCATTCTGAGAACAAAATCGACCAATTTCAGTAAGTACTTTGCTCCATGTATAGTGTATAGTCTCGTGTGACCATGGTGATGTATCTATCATCGCAATATCGAGTACCGAATTGGGGTGTAACGCTATTTCACAAACCTTTAAAAGCAACCATGGCCTAGTATCAATAGTTATGGAGATGTGCAATATCAAACTTCGCATTTTTTCAATATTTCTGACTTATTTTTTGTAAAACATTGAACAATCACTATCATAACAAATACAGATTATGAAAAATTCTTTCGTTCCAATACAAGTCAAACAAAATGACAGAAATCTTGCAAAAATTGAAAAAAGCTTGCACATAGCATCATTTACGGAAATTAAAAATTAAATGAAAATTAAATTTATTAATATATATAATATTTATTAATTCCAAACACTCGAGAAATTGACCCAGCTTGAGGCATCAAAAAATACATTAAAATATTTGTTTAAATCGTCGTTACTTTTGCACATATAATATATCTTTATCATCATTGTTTACGTCATACATCGAATTATATTTTTCATTTACAAATTATTTTAAACATTTAAAAATGGCGGAGTCATGAGCTGCTCCGTAGAGGTTCATCTCCGAGACGCGCGCAGCTTGTGGGGATGTTGCGAGGGTTTGAGTGAAATGAAAAATTATTTTTTTGTTTGATGCTGTAATTTAATGAAGCATTTGATTTTTTGGGCAAATGATATCAGTTTGAAAACTTTTTTTTGGTGCAAATGGCGCATTTTTTAAAAAAAATCGTAGATAATGATATAAATTGAACATAATCTATCAAATTTTTTTTGGTCTTTTAATAGAGTAAATGGTTTAAAAATTCACCTACCACGCTAGCTTCAAATTGTTATAGCTTAACTAGTTTCGGAATTTTCGAATGATTTATGACTCAATTTATTCTAATAACTTCTATATGTAATAAAAAGCAAAGATTTTTTTAAATATCAATGTAGTACCTATTACTCTTTAAAATTGTAAAACAGAAAGGTTGAGAATTTCTGAATCGACAATTTTACCTGCAAAATGAAACCCCTCATTCGAGAAATCATGACGAAAATGGTGGTTGTAATAATGTATTATGTGCTGAACCGATTACACATCACATACATTACGGAGATTGTAATGTATTTATTAGATTTGTAGGTATTTTATTATTAGGGGTGTTAAATGTTTGTAGGAAATAGTTATTTTCTTTTGAATTACAGATTGGAGACTTTTGAATCTTCAGTGTGATGAAGACATGAAAAGTTTATTACTATGTATGTATATTCCAAGTAAAAACGATAAACTCCCACGTTCATGCGGATGGCGTAAATGTTTCGTAAATTTGCCACATTATTTTAATTAAAATGGTCGTTAAAGCGAATGAAGTAGAAAATTATAATATATTTCCATGTGCAAGAAGCAGTTACTTTTCAATTATTTTAATGATATCATAAAGTATAGACGACGCAGTCATTTAATGGATTGTAAAGACCGCATCGTGGAGAGATGTTAAGATCTCAAATTACATTCCGATAAAACCAAGAAAACTACTTATTTTGGTCATGAAGAAGATACGACGGGGTATTTTTTTAGATACAACTTTGGGTCCTTAAATGCAAATCAAAAAATTTCTAATCCGAAAATAGATGTCTCACTAGTGACATCTGTGATCATTTAAGGGAAATGAAAAGCTTTGGATGCCGATCGCGCTAAGAATTATTACAAAACATATACGGAACATGTCGTAAAATTTAAATATAGACATTGTTTTCTATCACGAAAACGGAAACGGAAACGGTGAACGTTACATTGTGTAAAGTGATCACCGAAAGGCTTCCATTAAAAATGTTCTCAGGTTTTCACGGCCGTTCAGAATCTGCCGTGTATATGTGACCTCTCTGACCGACGTTTCGGATCCCATTGCAGGGTCCATCATCAGAGCTAACGTGATAAATGTGTGTAGGTCAACTATTGCCTAGCAATACCGTACCGAAGTCAGGGTGTGTCCAAGTTTGTGTTAGGCTAAGTACTCGATTGCAGTACCGTGTCGAAAGCAAGGTGTGTATGCCTTGATGTAGTGTGTTGTGCTTCCGTGTCGGAGACAGGTGTTGTCAAGAATTTCTGTAGCGTTATGTCACTATTTTATCGAAACGTTGGCCAGAGAGGTCACATATACACGGCAGAATATCCCAGAAAACTAAACACAGAAAACTTCCGTACTTACATTCCCACAAAAATATACTTTCGTCTCTGTGAGACATCTATAATACCTATATATTCGAAGGTTATTATTATTTTATTTGGTTTGTATTAAAGGAATGAATTTTTCATATTCAATTCAAGTTACTGTAGTTATAGTCCAACGTTTTACAAAAAATAAGTCAGAAATATTGAAAAAAAAATGCAAACTTTGATGTCACATATCTCCATAATCATTGATATTAGGTCATGGTTGCTTGAATATTTTAGACTGATAATCAAGGCAGGAATATAGTCCTGTGAGGTTTTTAATGTTTTACAAATAAGTCTGTTTAATATTATATTAGAGAAAGTGATCTAAATATGGGCTACCACTTTTAATTTTGAGTTTACTCCTTCAAATATATTGAAGTACTATTTGGTTCCCATTTGAAATATCAGTAATTTAACAATGATATCTAAACTTTTATTGGAATATAAAGCAACATATCTTTAAAGTGCCGTGACCAAAAAATCAACCTATACGACAAAAATTCGGGCGCGCCGAGGACCATTACATGTCTTTGATGACCTTATAAAATGCGCATTCTACACTTGAGCGCTCATACTGTGTCACTTATAACTTGTTGATTAAACATCATTTTTAATTGTACAAACACCATTTTTAACTGTATTTGTTGGTTTACAATACTCGTTTTTTTTGTTTTATACATTTTCTCTAATTTATCTGTAATGAAAAATGTATCTTTAAGCACGTTGTCTTCATAATTTTGACTAAATATTTTAATTTTCTACTCTAATATCACACAATGACTATCTGGATAAATGACGATTATTGACGGTCTTTATATCTTCTTCTTCTTCTTCTTCTTCTTCTTCTTCTTCTTCTTCTTCTTCTTCTTCTTCTTCTTCTTCT
>JADDOH010001868.1:0-110780 GCA_016648135.1 Agrypnia vestita
TAACTTTTAAGTGTGGTTAAAACAAAATGTTAATGTGGTATTGTGCGACATATACATATTTTATCAAGTCACGCTGTGACTCACCACAGCTAGCACATTTATGTATGCCGTTCTGGGATTTAACGATGATTTATTTATTATATTATATAGTTAGGGATTATGATCCCGGGATCCCGAATGTCTATCTGGTCCCGAAATGCCGGGATTGAAAAGCCTGAATCCCGGGATTTTTGGGATTGATACAAAAAATTATTTAAAAATAAAATAGCGGCCAGTGCGTTCCAGAATTACCAAATTTGCTGACGCGCTGTATGGCGGTTCGGCCGCGCTCTCTTTCACTCGCACACAGGCGTGAATGAAGAAAAGCGCGGCTACAGTCGATACGTCATTGGTCGGTTGATTCATTAGTTGTGTCCGCGTCAGTAGATATAAGGTAATATTCCTATTTAATACGTAGTTTTTATTAAATAAATATTATATATTGAATGTAGAGTTGGGTGAATTTTTATGAAATGTTTTTTTATTTTATTTAAAACTATGACATGGAATGAGGCAAAATGAACATCCGTCAAATTGCAATTCGAGGTCCCTATCTTAAAAAATATATAAATGCTTCGTTATCATTCCTCCCCAAATCCCGAAAGAGCATTTTCTGCCGCGCCTTATATCGGTCGTAAACTGAGAAGCTGTCTCGGTGATTCGAATATCGATAACCTTCTCAGGCTGAGATATACTAAATGTGCCATATGGACGTTCAACCTTATTTATATGGAAATCACATTTTACATTAATCATAGTTAGTTGAAAAGTAAAACAAATAAAAATAAAATAAAACATTAAGAATATTTTTTCGTTATCCTTTATTGTATCTTTCCAAGTGATTTATCTAATTTGTTTTATATCCAACAAGGAAACATTCATCTTACCGTACAGAAACGCCGAGCTGTCGAGATTTCTGTTTTATCTTCAAAAAGTACGAAATTACGAAAAAAATAATCTCGACAAAAAAGTTCTAAAAATGCACACGTAGCTTTGCTCAGCCCAAATAGAAATATCTGCGGGAGTTCTCGCATGAATGTGTATCGCTCGGGGGCGAAGCCGATTCAACTCTCGGCACACATTCCCCTCCCCCCACCGCCACCCGCGCGGGGTGGCTTATTGAAAATGGAGCTGCGGAGAGAATAGTTGAACTTAGCGAGAATTTATTTAAAATATTCACAGAAGCGGCGGCGTGAAAGTGTTGGTTTAAGCCGAGCCGAGCTGAGAAAAAATAAGCCGGATTCTAGAACGGGAGAATAAAGAAGATAATATACAAATTGAGCGAAAAAACAGCATACGGTTCGTATAATGTACAAACAGATGTGTTAGCGCCCATCGACCAAGATCAAACAGGCGCAGTAAATTAGGATTTTTTTTTTTAATTCTAACTATACAGGATTTTTGCGCACCGCGTTATTTAGGTATTATGATTATGAGTAACACGGAAAAAGTCTCCAAAGACATTGTGTCGGCTTGGATAGTTATTTATGTCCAAAGATCACAAAACTGAGTTTTTATTGGGTATCTCGCTTTTTATTCGTCGGACGACAAAATGACCAAAATGAAAACTGAAGATGGAATGAAATGAAAATGGTTCGAAACATTTTCAAGTTGTACGGTTATTAAACTTCAAAGTAAGGTATATTCTTAAATAGTAGACGACAAACTCTGAGGTTAGCCACTACTTCAGCTGCAAGAAGGGTTGTAGAACCAACCATCCACTGCCAAAAGACTAAGATTAGTGAACGGGCATTTGCGGTGGCAGGCCCAAAAGCGTGGAACTCTCTTGCCTCCGTAATACGGAACAGTGCATCAGAACAGTGTATAAAAAAAGACTTAAAACGCACCTTTTTGCGAAATCTTTTCCATTAAATTAAATACTAGTGAAGGACTAAAGAATGTTTGTGCGCCCTTGAGGTGAATTTTTTTTACGTAAATGGCGCTATAGAAATCATCCATTTTTATTATTATTATTAAATTATATGGACCCTAGCGGAAAAAAGTATACTAAATATCTGAAAGAGGAAGGTAATCAGGTGGAACCATGAACTGCAAATTCTGTATGACAAATTAGATATCGTGGCTCCACTGAAGACTATGCTGGGCTGGACATGTTCAAAGAATGCGTCCTCCAAGGTACTCACGGATGCGGTACTGTATCAGCAACCCCAAGGAAGCCTGGGCGATAATATTAGAAACATGCGAGAAAACTTGTTGTAGTCGAGTGGAGGAATTCCTGTGAGGATAGAAGGCAGTGGCGAAAATTACTGCGTGAAATGATCCCCAATCGATTATAGCCACGGTGGTGCTGAGAATTCACAAATTGAAGATTGAGTAGCTTGTTGTTGTTATGTCATGACGCTCGCCTAGTGATCTGACGATCAGTGGCTCGAGCCCCACTCCAGGACAAGTTAGTCCTATTTTCATTAGTTTGAAAATAGTAAGAATATTGATGCGATACGTATTCCATGTTCGCATTTCTGCTTAAAAATAAAGAAAAAGTTGGCGCACTGAAATGTTTTGTTTCTAACGGGGTCAATTTTCCGTTATTATTGACGTGTAAGATACATAAAAATATATTTTTAAAATACACAAACATAACTCTATAAAAAAAATGATATCCGTGCTACGTAAGAGTATACCCAAATAATTTAAAGGCAACCAACCGCCCCAGTTTTAACATTTTCTTTCCTTCCGCGATTTATATATTCTCTGATATTAGTGATTGGTGCTAAAATACTCAATAATCTTTTTTTTTTCAATTTAGAAGAAAGTACGACGAGTTGCTTCATTAAGCATTTCGAATATTTGCACAAAAACGTTAAAGAGTTCCAAAATTCTAGTACAACATTCTATCACGTTTTCGTCACGTCACCTAATAAATTAACGACCAGTTGCACCAATTGGTGCAGATGAGAGATTTTATATGCAGACCTAAACGAACCAGGTGTCTACGCCTTTCTACTAAATTATTTTCCCTTTTCCCAGCAATGCTAAAAGTTTACCGCAAAATTGTATAAAATTCTACCATTTTAAAGGCTTTCACAATTTCTACATTTTATTTAAATGCACAAATAAACAGCAATCAGAGGGACTTTAGGCGAAAGAAGAACTACTCGATCATTTGTACATTATATCTTCCCTTCTACTCCCGTCCCACATTCCCCTCCATTCGCTATTAATGTATGTTAAATTAAATTTTTAAATTCAGTGGAAAATTTTTAAGATTGTTTTGCTGTTAACTTTTCCCAAAACAAAATAAATAAATAAACACACAAATACACACACTCACACAAACTCACTATTGGACATGTTTTTTCTTATTTTTTATCGATTGTATATATGTGTTTTCTTGTAATTGGCCCAAAACTCTGTACATCAATTATTGTTTTTTTCAAGATTGATTAATTATATGGCTGTAAGAAAACCAATAAATGAAAATAAAAAAAATAAAAATAGTTTTGATTATCTTAAGTAGTTCACGGAGAATTAGATTATTTATTAATATTTTGGATGTTTATAGAATTGTAGAATTTATAGCCTGAAAGAGACGGCTAAATGTTGGAGGGGCTGCGGTAACGAGATTTGTCCGCGCAACGCCGGGAAGCGGAAGATATGATTTCAATAACGAATAATTAAATATTCCCGACTATGAAAATAATGATTTAAAATAAATAAAAAAATAAATTTGAATGAAAACAAGGAATTGTATTTTCATATATGTACATAAATAAACATTTTATCTTTGTAGGAATCCAGTGATGAAAAAATTGTTTTACTTTCCCAGAAGAAAAAGCTTTTTGATCTTAATTAACAAAGATTTTAAATGAAAATCAACAGAGCCCGGCTAAAAAGAGACTGCATGAATAATTCATTGTGGACTAGTAGTTCGGGAGAAGTTCTTATCTTATTTAGATATCCCCGGGAAAACAATTCACTTTAAGTACCTTCATAGGCTTTCTCGGAAAATTACACCTCGCCGGAACGTAGGGGAAAAAAAAATTATATTAAATAAATAAGCCTGTTTTCCAATAAAAAGATGAAGTATGGTTTCGTGTTTCATCAGAAATAAGGTTTTGCGCTCAGCAAACACGCGAGGTAGAGATTTTTTGCCATGGGCCAGCTCGCCTCCATTCCGGGAAGGGAAGGAGTACTTAACTGTATCCTCAACTAATGAATTTTAATTGGTGGTAAAAAAGGACCCCAATATTTTTTGCGTCTACAAAATTCACCTCCGTTATGTATTTCACTCACACAAAAAGTATTGTGTTATTAGTACCAGTAAGAGGTAGCCGATTTTTTTTACAACAAAACGAAAATAAATAATAATTTCGGTATTTTTCTTCTTCTTCTTCCCCTTTATCCTAATCGGGTAAGCACCCCTCCACCGCTCTCTGTCTTGCGCTACGTCGGTCACTCGGGTCCACTGGTAGTTCAATCCTTTTTTATAGAAAAATAGAAATGCGAACACGGAATACGTGTCGCATCAATATTCTTACTATTTTAAAAACTAAGCTAAATGCTTGTTCTATGAAAATAGGACTAACTTGCTAGTGTTCTGGAATGGGGATCGTAGCATCGGCCACTAACCACCACACAAAACTACTAAACCAACAATCTACATTCATTGCAGTCTGTGCTTCGCCATGTTCTTCTGGGTTGTCCTACATGCTTCTTTCCTTTGGTCTTGAAAGACAAGCTTTCGTTTCCCATGCGGAGGATATGTCCAAGCCAACTTAATTTTTCCATTTAGAGCTCTTTTGCACGTGTTATTTATTGGGACAGTACTATTACATATTCAACATGATATCGTTTAAACGCCACATCACCGCATCATGATTTTCAAAGAAATAAGGTCCGATGTCTCTTCCAGGCCACAAAACGTACCAAACCTTGCCATTAAACGCTGGATCATTCATTCATTCATTCCGTGTAAGTAGGCTTAACAGTTGCCAAATGGTCACCGACAATTGCACGCAATCATCGCTGAACCGCGTAATGCTCTATTTTGTAATGTCATACTATCTACCATGGTCTACTTTGTAATGGCACACTGTCTACCATCCCCCATTTTGTAATGTATACTGTCTACCATCCCCCACTTTGTAATGGCATAGTTGTCAAGTATCAACCTCCAATCCACCGCTAGAACGAATAGAATAGAGAATAGCGACAATTTAAATATTGTTATTGCTAGCTATGGTTGGAACACCTATGCATACATATCTTCCGAGTTTATATCAATATATTACTCGCGGGTCGGCTAATTATGGTTTCGGAAACATTGCCGTGAATAACCGCGACGTGTGTGTATGATAAAGCGTTCTTGCAAGAAATACACAACCCTCCTTCTCCGATCACGTGCTCAGTACCCATCCCGCAGATATACTGAAGCAAAGACAGGCACTTCATTAAAATGTTTTTTATAATTGTGTCGTACCACTGGAGAGACGTTTTTGGCCGTGTTTAAGTTAGGCCAGCCTCAACGAGTTACAAAACTTGATATTTCAAGTATTTTGAGTCTGTTTTGAATTAAAATTATTTGAAAGATTACATCAAAGAACACTTCAGTATTCAAATTACTTTTCAAAATTTCGAAGTTCCAGAAATTCTTAAGAGACGGCAGAGCCTTAATGAAAATTCACAATGATTTTTTTTGTCGATAAATCATACAAGGATTTTAAAAATTAGTTTCCAAAAGTACACATCTACTAGTGGTTCTAGCAATATAATGAACTCAAAAGACCCATCTGCAGTATCTCACGGTGGTCAAAGGGTTGTCCTTTGGTGGTTTATTTCACAAAGTGACCGAGGGAGGGTTTAATCGCATGCGAAGTGGATAGAGTTAAGCCCGGTCCACGTTATGTGTGATAATCGATATGGTAAACCTACATTTTAAATTATGGGTAATAGAGAATATCGGCTTAGGTGAATCGGGATTGTTGGGATAATTGCCTTACATGTGCAAAAAATCATTAAAAAGTAACTCATAAAAACCAAGTTTTTATAATACTCCCTTTCTCATTTACCTACTAGTAGAAACTGGTTTGGCGCATAACCTACGCGTTGGGCTTCGGTCGAGCGAAGCTACGAAAGGGAGTAATAAAAAATTTCCAAAAATACAAAATTATACTATAATCAGGTTCCGTGTCTACCAGACGCGTTGAAATATTTTCATACAACTTAGTAAGTTGTAGATCTTCTTGATCGTCGCCACGAGTCTGCTTACAAAGTTTCAGCTCGATTGGATCACGGGAAAAAGGTTAAAAATCGATTCAAAGTTTTTTCGTCAAGCATGCGGACGCCACGAGTTAATATAAAGGGAGTAAAAAAGTAACCCATAAATACCAAGTTTTTACAATACTCCCTTTCTCATTTTCGGGTTTCGTGTCTACCACATGCATCGGAATCTCCATACAACTTACTGATTTGTATGAAAAAACCATTAAAAATTTGAAAAATCCAAAATTATACTATAATTATATTTTTAACGAAAATTTGATAGATCTTCTTGATCGTCGCCACGAGTCTACTTGCAAAGTTTCAGCTCGATTGGATCACGGGAAAAGGGTTAAAAATTGATTCAAAGTTTTTTCGATGGCAAACCGGTAAGCAAGCAAGCAGACGCCACGAGTTAATATAAAAGGAGTAAAAAAGTAACCCATAAAAACCAAGTTTTTACAATGCTCCCTTTCTCATTTTCGGGTTTCGCGTCTACCATATGCGTTGAAATATCCATACAAATTGTATGAAAAAAACATTAAAAATTATAAAAATTCAAAATTATACTTAAATTATTAATTTTTTTAACGAAAATGTGATATATCTTCTTGATCGTCGCCACGAGTCTGCTTGCAATGTTTCTGCTCGATTGGATCACGGGAAAAGGGTTAAAAATCGATCCAAAGTTTTTTCGACGGCAAGCCGGCAAGCAAGCAAGCGGACGCCCCGAGTTAATGTAAAGGGAGTAAAAAGATGAACAGGTATAGTAGTAGATGGGAAAGAATTGGGGCCAAAAGTGTATATTTTTGGAATTTAAATTTTTTTTTTTATTACTCTTCTTCTATTCATATCGAGCCTTTTCTTCCTGAACATGTCGCATCCACATGTTCCGATTTCTATTTTCATTACCCTATACATTATTTATGGTTTTTATGTTTAATTTGTAGAACTCCATATTTATTTTTAGCGAAATTTAAAATAAATTAAATTTTAATAATTATTATTAATGATATTTAAAATGAATTAAATTTAACGAATATCATTATTATTGAAATTTAAAATAAATTAAATTTTAATAAATATTATTATTAAGTTCGCGGGTTAACTATTTTTAATTATTACAGCTTTTTCTGCTTGCAAGGCCATTATCAAACAGTGGGTATACCCCACGTATAACCGACTTATTTATAAAATTTTAAGTTACCCCTTCCCCTTTAGAGTACAAATATTTAATTACTACTAATATCTACCCGTTTGTGATATATATATATATATATATATATATATATATATAATATGCAATGCAAAACATGCAATGATTAGTGCGAATTACGGAATAGTATTCCAACAAAATTTTAAGCATGTATATATTTTTTATAAAATTTGCCTTTTGTATGACCCCAGTTAGAAACATATAATTTACAATTTACCTACGTACAAGGAAATAGGTATTTTAGTATCAAATTAGTTTGAATCTAATTATTTACCACGATGCAATGCGGTCAGGTACATTACATTAGGTGGCTTTGTTTGCGGGAAATTTAGCACTTTGACTGATGACCTAATTTTATTGGCAGGCTTAAATAAAAAAATCTCATCTGCACGTTTCACCATTTTACATTAACATATTTTCTGATCAAACTGTAAAACATAATAATCGATTTTGGATAAATTACTTCGCCTTCGATAATTCACCGCCAAAGCAAGTTCACCTGACCTAACCATCAAGCCACTGGAACCTCAACAGTAGACGAGCGAGGATAGACGTATATAAATAATGTGGAAAGGATGATATGGTGAAATTCATCTTCTCTGTCTACCTCAATAGTAAAATTAAGTTAAAATAATTAGTATCATCTATTACGCTAGTTTAGACCGATTGTTACATTAGGTAGTTGAGACGATCTTTACATTAATTAAGATCGATCGTTACGAAAAGTAACAAGTTTAAAGCATAATATTTTTTTAGACTATGTGATATCAAGTACGACCTAAAATGTGTACATTTCGCGGATTGTTTTTACTTTTTCACCATATAAGATAATTTGTTTTGCATTTCAACATGTGTAAGCAAACATCAATGGGGAATGGAATGGGGAAAATTGATCTTCAGAGCGTCAGGCCGTCAGGCGTAAGTCCCGTAGGTGTGTTCGCATTTGCGTGTGTGAAGCGTTAACACGCATACTACTTGCGCATCTGCTCACTTACTCTACCACACCACTCACGGTGAGGTCAGCCGTTTCAAACAACATAATCATGTCTATGCATTTGTAGAACACGTAGTGAAAGGATGTTCCTTATTATTTTTTTATTTGTTTTATTTTATTTTTCACAGTTTTTTTACAATAATTGATATTCGTATACATCATTAGTTATTATATTTATATTCCTACACATCATTATAATAAGACAGAGCCTTTGGCCAATTACACGAAAGATTATTACAAATTATCATTACGTGACCTCGAATTCCTAAATTGATAAGAGCTCGTGTGTTTACACATCAATCCCCGCGAGTCCCAGCACTCGCACATTTTTATTTATTTACAAATACGTGCTGCCTCTGTAGAGAAAGCCTTGTGCTTAGAGCGGGAGATACATTTTTAAACATATAAACAACGCATTTTCTCGTCAGTGATAATGCAGAAGGCTTGTAGGAGGACATGAAAAAATGCGAACAGAAAGACTCCGCAAATAAATATTGAACCGCCAGTGGCGCAAGACAGTGAGCGGTGGGAGAGGGCTGTCCAAGCGACAGGCCTCTCACCCCATTAGGATAAAGCGGAAGAAGAAAGAAGATCAAAATAAAGTCAAATATTCAATGTACCTACTTAGTGTATAATATTATTTAAATTCACTCTATAATAGAAGAACAATATAGCATTTTATAAATAATTGTAATTAACTAAATTGTTACAGGAGAAAAACACTGCTCACATCGATACGGTTTCTGACCTAGCGAAGCGGGTAGAGATCAAATGAAATGCACATCTAACAATAAATAATAAATAAATATGTTCTTCAAGAAATGCAAAATGATTTCGAAGTGGTGACATTATTAATATAATTAACAAGAATATACTTTGATTACACCACTGCTTTGTTTAAAATACCAACATGTTTCTAATCACATGGATTCTCAAAAATTATCAGCTTTTCATTCTATGCTTGGAGATTGGTTAATATAACATTATCTGTGGATAATTTCTACATGGGACCAGTTTTCTATACTAATAATAGATTTAAAAAATACTGTCACAGGACGTGGCTGTGGGAGGCAAATAAAACAATAAAAAATATATTTTAGTAACTGGACACGAATTAAATCGGAACACTGTTCTTAAATTCATAGTTACTAAATATTTCTAGAATATTCCACACACTTATTTTTACAATATTTTTTGGCGCTGTTTTTATTTCTTTGGTCTTTGGTAGGTACTTCCTTTATTTGCTATCGCTGGTATATACGCCCTGGTCACACCGCGCTCCTTCCATTTCTCATATCGCATTGGTTAAACGCCAACCATAGACTTACGCGTAGTGCGTCACCCTTTGCTTTTATAGGTAAATAAATGTCTTTCTCAATCTTTCGAGATTTTACGATAACTGCCTAGTCGTTACGAGATTCGTGTGGTGCATCCTAGAATCTTCTAGTATCTTCTAATTTTAGTGTTAAATGTGTAGTGCTGTAAAATCGTTGATTACGTGTAATTCTTTCTGATTACTACACCTAATTAAATTACAGTATATATTAAATAATAAGGATATATATTTTTTTTTAAATTCGGAAGTTCTAAATTGATTTGAAATGATTGTAATTATTTTTATATAGGAAAATTGTGTAGAAATTTTGAAGTTATAGTCAAGAAACACTTAAGGTGTTTAAGCAATAATTATTCCGAATCTTCTAATAATACAAATAATACAGGATTACAGTTTACAGATTACAGAATAAATAAAAAATTTTGGGTATGAGAAAGTGTTAATAGAAAATTAAATTTTATAAATAAATAACTAGGCCATTTTAGTAATTAATTATTAATCATCTCTCATATATTTTTATTTTTTATTTTGGTAATGTCTACACGATTTTTAATTTTTAGTATACGTCGTATCCTGATTCAGGGACCACTGACTCCGAAACATGTTGGTATTTTCAACAAATCACTGTGGTGTAAACAAAGTATATTCTTGTCAATTATATAAATAAATATGTATCTTGTGTTATTGAAAAATTAGACGATATTTTTTTTATAATGGGCGGTATTACTGTTCGGACACCAAAAGTACACAAAAGCTTTTCATAATGTGACGCTTGTAACATTCAGCAGGTCCCTGCACGGCCGGAGGCTGGCGACCGACCTGGTAACCCGCTCGGCTGCGAAGCACAAAGGATCGCCACAGCGCAAGTGGCTGCCGAGACTATAATTTGCTCACAAAGGTTATCTATATCCTGCCGTCATCAAGACTGATTACACACAAGCCGGCTTGTGCCCGGGACCCGGGACTCGACTCTGCTCGATAGCCACACTACAAAAAGGTATTTAAACTTTTATTCATCTATTTATTAAGCCGAAAATTTTGTCGAGATGATATTAAAATAAGATTATTCGAGTGACACGTCATTGGGTGCGTGAAGATAAATTCAATCGGTCAAAGGTCCTCTTTGGGTGCGTGAATGTAAATTCAATCGGTCAAAGGTCCTCTTCGGGTGCGTGAAGGTAAATTCAATCGGTCAAAGGTCCTCTTTGGGTGCGTGAAGGTAAATTCAATCGGTCAAACCTCTTATTTGGGTGCGTAAAGGTAAATTCAATCGGTCAAAGGTATTCTTTGGGTGCGTGAAGAGTGAAGGTAAATTCAATCGGTCAAAGGTTCTCTTTGGGTGCGTGAAGGTAAATTCAATCGGTGAAAGGTCCTCTTTGGGTGCGTGAAGGTAAACTCAATCGGTCAAAAGTCTTCTTTGGGTGCGTGAAGGTAAATTCAAATGGTCAAAGGTCCCCATCATGCGGATTCGTGTTACATTTTACAGTACGGAAAACACATATTATAATATTAGTTAAGGAGGTATGTATTACCTCACACATCGTTTTATTCAGAGGAACTATGATAATGCGCCGTTTCCACGTGTTGGGAATATTCGTAGGTCGATGGAATGAAAGAGCGATATGCTGTTACTGTTTATTTCTTCCCGGAGATAGGCCCCGGAAGCAAGTTAAAGTGTACAAGAAATATTTTATGTAATGACGAATAAAGAAATAGATGACGCGCGGAAGTCTGCCCGATCTTACGGCAGAAGCCCGACTGGTGTGGTGTCGCCAAGTCCCTAGCTCAACCCTTTTGTTTATATCGCGGAGATTTTTATTATGTTAATATAAACAAAACTCTGGGTCGGGCGTTAGGTACATGGCACAGGGTTGAACAGGTACCGCTACAGCACTCCCCTTCCAGCAGCTTCCTCGATGGGTGGAGTGGGTACGAGGAATGCTGCGATGCTAGTTGTTCGGTGCTCCGCGATGCTCAAGTTTATTGTTGGCTGTTGCTTGTTGCGAGCGCCCGACAACCGCCGTCCGATGAGTCGTGGACGCATGGCATGCCGGTGCTCGCAGGTGAGAGCGCGCGGTGAGTTGGCGCTGGTTGAGTTGGCAACGCTCAGTGAGTCGGCGTTGCTGGTGATGGTGATGGTTGAATGCAGGCGGAGAAGCGTGGGCGGCTTGTATCTCCCTGGGCCCCCCTGCGTTGATGGTTGGTGCTCTGTGAATCGGCGCGGGTTGTTGGTGCATGGTGGGTCGGCATGGGTTGCTGGTGCACGGTGAGTCGGCACGGGTTGCAGGTACATGATGAATCGGCACAGGTTGCTGCGAACGCGCAGTGAGTCGGCGTTGCAGAATGGAACGCACAGTGAGTCGGCGCTGGATGAGTCGGTTGATGAACGGCCAGGCATAACATTTGGTTATGCAATTGGCCACTCTTTTGCTGCTTCCGCCCGTGTCCTTTGTCACATCACTGTTCACTTGAGATCGCGTCTTTCATCCGTCGGCTTCCCAAATCGAAAATAAACTGTATCACGTCGGGGTCACCACTGTTGGGAATGTTCGTAGGTCGATGGAATGAAAGAGCGATATGCTGTTACTGTTTATTTCTTCCCGGAGATAGGCCCCGGAAGCAAGTTAAAGTGTACAAGAAATATTTTATGTAATGACGAATAAAGAAATAGATGACGCGCGGAAGTCTGCCCGATCTTACGGCAGAAGCCCGACTGGTGTGGTGTCGCCAAGTCCCTAGCTCGACCCTTTTGTTTATATCGCGGAGATTTTTATTATGTTAATATAAACAAAACTCTGGGTCGGGCGATAGGTACATGGCACACGGTTGAACAGGTACCGCTACACACGTAAAGGTAAACAGACGATAAAAAGCCTTAATACGTAAAAAGCAGTGATTTAATTTTATTTATAAAGAATTTGTGAAAAAAGAACCGTTATTTATTTGACGGCGTAGTACGCAATAGTGAAATATTGCAATGACGCGGTAGCATTTCTGCGACACAAAGACTTTTTGGATAATACCGTGATAAAGCTGCTGCGAAATAAAAAGTTTAAATTATCTGTATTATACATATATCTACTGGTATTTTATGCAAATTGAAATCTAAATATAAATTAATGCTGCGGCGAGGCTTACATTTAAGGCATCAAAGTTCTCGCGGATATCCTCAATGCTGAAGCAGCTCCATTGGCCTCGCCTGCCGGAGCGGATAAATTTCAAACTCTCTGTGATGGTGTACAAGTCTTCAAACAAAAGCACCACAATATTTGATCGACCTCTGTATCCCAGATAATATCACTGGAAGACGGTTCACACAGCCAAATCGGAGGCACTCTGCAGGCTGGTAGTATCAAGGAAACCTAGAGCCACCAAGTTTGCGGAAAGTGCTTTCAGCTTTGCGGTCCCGGCTATGTGGAATCAGCTGCCTTCAGTGTTGCGATCTATGGAGAACCAGGAACTCTTCAAGAAGAGCCGAAAAACTCGTTTTTTCGGGATGTCGTCCCTTACGCAAAAACGGCGCTATATAAATTAACATAAACATAACATAATAATACTGAAATTAAATATGATGCATCGGCCGATAATCGTACCCGGGTCGCCTTTGTGGCAGCCTTTCTAGCGTTCTACTTTCATTCAGAGCATTCTACCACTGAACCACATTTGTTATTGTAAGCCTATAATACCGTTTATTATAGATTCAATATCATCCGTGTTGATGGACTCTGCAAGGGGATCTGAAATAACGTTCAGAAAGGTCGTATACATACGACAGAATATCCTAAATTTTTAGGACCTAAAACATGTTATAAATGTGTCCATTCACGAAGAGCCGGTTTTATGACTTAGTTTACTGCCTGAACAAAGCTAGGATATACATATTTTGATCAATCATCAATTCCTTCTCGAATGTTGACCATGATACGCCGGCACGAGCTTATCTGAAGCATTCACGTGTTGGACCGTTATTGATTAATGTATAGATATTCGAATTTCCTTCTTGCAATCTGGCCATTTTAAGAGGCTGATATACAGGTCCCTTGTAATCCTCCGGTCCCCGGTTCTCACATACAGTATCCGCTGAACGAGTGATTCTTTGTTTCTTTGTGCACGTTATCTTTTCCCTTTTTTTTTATTTTCGCAATATACTTAAATAATAAATAAGATAAAATAAAATACAAGAGTACTTGCGCACATGTTCATGGAACAATAGAAAATATCACTCTTTTAACTTGCGTAACTAATTCAAATGTCAGCCAGCTTTTCGCAGTTGCACAGTGTAGTCTAGTTTTCATTTAAACACTCAATTGGCTTAACGTGCAATGAACACACAAGACATGCATACCTAGAGCTCAAATTTAAAAATATGCCTTTTTTGTTATGTTTTCCGACGCCACCCGTGTGTACGTAGTAGATATGGAGTCAAGTATCGTATATTTTTATAGAGAAGATTTATCGAAATACAATATACTTTTACAAGAATATTTATTTTTAGTAAATAGTTTTTATAGCGTAAGTAAGTAATTCAGAAATTGTATAGGTGCATAAATTTGCGGACATTTTTTTAGCCTATGAGACAAACGAACGCTCCGCTGCACTGCATATCGGGTACTAATAGGAAACCGCCCAACCGAGTGACTAGCCACTAATAACGCTCATCGGTACCAATACACTGAAATAATGTGCCTATTACGCAAAAGTACTCAAACTAAACCAACTGAATAAGTAAAACCATGTCTGCCCTTAGTTACAGTATACAATGGCTTAAATATGCGATCAATAAATAATACGCTAGTAAAAATTATCACATTACCTACGGCCCAAAAATAGAATATATGTATATAATATTACTTGTATTGACGTACGCGTGTCACAAAAGAAATGGAGCCAATCAAAATACCTTTGAAGAATCTGACGAAACTAGATCGAGTCTTCCTCGTTAAATTTCTTTGAAGTGAAGAAAGTTATCCGTTTGTAGAGTTTCCGCAACAAGATCGTCGCCATATTATTCAAATATTTAAGAAATAACATTGATAGACGAAACGGGCGTCCATTCTTAATATCAGAATATTATAGAAAGTATTGTATCGAAAAACGCAGGGAAAAATAATTGCCCGAGGCTTAAAATAATGAGCGCCGAAAACAAAGGAAATACTGTAGGAGTCGATCAATAGGGTGGCGTTTCACTTTTTTTTGTAAATTCTAAAAAATATTAAAGAAATAATAAACTTGTGGAAAAAATCTTCCAGCAATCATTCCAAAAAAGTTTTGTTCAATCGTTCAACGCATAATTGATTTTAAACACTATAGATGTTTGTGCAGAGCTGTGAAATCTATCGACTCCGATTTTACCTTGCGATTTTATGCGAGCGAAAGACTAAAAAAAAAACAATTCACACACAATTTTCACATAAGGTGCATGCGCATGATAAAATAGCTTGATGTTTTAGGTTGCGGTTTCATTTCCTTGGTCCCCCAGGCGGATGGTGCTACTGTTTCAGTAATAACTATTTATTTTACATATTTGTGCAGTTTACTGACCTCAATAATATGTTTATGGAAAATTAGTGTATTAGGTGAAAACGTCGAATCAGTAGTTGCAGGTCAACCCATGTTGGTCAAACGAATACTGTGGCGTTTTCGTTCCTCTTTTGTTTTGGTACGATTTTATTTATATATATTTGTAAATAATAATAATAAAATAGAGATGAGTATGTTACAATAAAAGTATTACCAATTATTAGGTTGGTTAGTTAGGTTAGACTTACGAGGGTCGATCCAGACAACTAGGCGAGTATATTCCACTACTAGACCACCACTAGACCATTGAAAGATGTATTGAATTTTTTTTACGATGTAGGTGTACAATGAATATGCCATCATAAATCAAAAAAAGAATTAACTTGACAAAATGCGTAGAAGTTCTATGATTTTCATCGTAAGTTCATCCACTGTATAATAAAACTATTTCAGATGTTGACATTTTTTAAAGTTAATTAATCTCCCGAAAACCCCTTTCAGAATATTCCAAAAATATAAAGCATTCAGAATTATGTGATTTTCACACATTAATGTATTACATTATACATTATACGTTGTAAACTTTTTTAATACCTTTTTGCTCTTATGAGTGTCGTCAAACAAAAAATAAGGTTTACCTTAGATAAAAGGGTTTACAGGGAATCATACTGTTCTTTAATCCGCTGTTGTCCCACCGTGCTGGAACTAAATAAAGGGTTATGTTGCTGGAATTTGTAAAATTTCACGTTAAAATGACTTTATTCAAATTCCGGTAATACCCCGAAAACTCCTGGTGGCGCAACGCGCGGAGAAAAACAATTTTATAAGACTTTCTAACTGGATTACGGACTCGTTCAAAATAAGCTTTTAAAAGTTTAATCGCCGGCATTCTAAACTGGCTTTCACGAGTGCCGTAGAAATTATTGGATGAGAAAAAAAAACGGTTTTTCATCGTTTGATTCTGCTTTGAAGCAAAAGAGTCACAATTTAATTTAAAGTTTTGTTCTCTCGGTAGACTATGTGCAAAACTATCCCACAAAATAGTCTCGAGTGATAGAATACTAAGTAGGTGGTTGGGAATGGAATACCGGTTTACCGGTAAATATAGTTAAATTCTATTACCGAATTACCAGTATTTATTTAGTATTTTCAGAAATGTTAATGTGATATAATGTATATAATTACTTTTGAAACACGATGTTATTTGACTATATTTGCAGAGAGCGGAATCTAAGAATAATAAGTGTTCACCAGAAACTCTTTCCGAAAATTCTAGGGAAATAATTACAATAGCGTAAATTAATATCTTACAACAATATGAGAGAACTATTCCACAGGAACGATTTGCTTTTAAATTAGATCCAGCCTTAATAATGACACGTTAAATATATTCGACCATATTCTGTAAATAGCGAGATTGTCATTTGGTGATTGTTACCCCAACACTTAAAAATACAGAAACATCAAGACATCCGTCAAATGTCAATATTTCTATCATTGTGAAGAAAATATTGGTTAAATTTAATATTTTAACTCTTTGGATGAAGAAATTAGTATGTAAATTTATGTGAAACAAACTAATTTCTAACAACTATTAAAATAACATTAGTATATACTTTATATATTATTGTCTAAAGTATGTTTATACTTTAGACAAAACTGAAGATAGCAATGATTGGTTTGCGTCATGATATAAATATAGCTTTGACATCAAATGAACAGATCATTTTTAAAAACTCCGAGACCTTGTGGATGTCTGACATTATAATACACGTATGTGTAACAAAACATTGATGTACTTATTTGAATTAAAATGGTTTATATGCCATTAATACACAGATGTTGGGTGTGGAAATTAGTATGTAAATTTATGTGAAACAAACTAATTTCTAACAACTATTAAAATAACATTAGTATATACTTTATATATTATTGTCTAAAGTATGTTTATACTTAAGACAAAACTGAAGATAGCAATGATTGGTTTGCGTCATGATATAAATATAGCTTTGACATCAAATGAACAGATCATTTTTAAAAACTCCGAGACATCGTGGACGTCCGACATTATAATACATGTATGTGTAACAAAACATTGATGTACTTATTTGAATTAAAATGGTTTATATGCCATTAATACACAGATGTTGGGTGTATGACATTTTACTATCGTATAAGTAGACACGCAATAAAATACAACAACAAGGATGCATTTTCTGTTTCCTGACTTGGGTTTTTACTAGAGATGCAACGAATACGAATATTCGTATTCGCCGAATAGTAGATATTTACCGAATATTCGTATTCGCCGAATAGTACATATTTACCGAATATTTGTATTCGCCGAATATCATCACGAATATTAAAAACAAACTATTTATAACTGAACTCAATGCAAATTACGATTACGCACTCTATTATCCCTTACATTGAATGAATGGATTTGTTGAGTTCTCAAGTTGTCAATTGTTACTTGTTTCACAGCATAACATAAGTTCTTTCATCTAGTTTTGTTGGGTTATTAATAAGGTTAGGTTCTCATTTCGTGTAGTTTTTGTTTTATAATACGTATTATTCGTTCCATTTTATTTCCGTTGTGTGTAAAAGTGACATTTGGAAATATTTCGATAAGAAATCTGGTAAGTTAACTTTAAATATAACTTTATTTGTTTGTTTTTGTTATTAAGAATAAAGATATCGGTTTATGTACATGACTTGTACAGTCTGTTCTAACCTTTAATAAAGACGATTTATGTATGAGTAACAGGATGTTTACAAAGAAATATTTTTTAATAAAGGTATATTTTTTAAATAATAATTAGGTATCTATTAATGAGACAATATTTAAAACATAAAAAACATTCCTGCGTTGATAATGAGTCGAAAATGTTCAAGCGACCCTAATATCAATAGTTATGGAGATATGTAATATCGCAGTTTGCATTTATTTTTATAATATTCCTGAATTATTTTTCACAAAAAATTAACTATCATTACGGAAAGGGCGTTTAGTGAGAACAATAAGCATGATTTTTATTGAAATATACAGGGTTATTTGTTTCAACTTTTTGTAAAAAATAATTCAGAAATATTTAAAAAAATGCACACTATGATATTACATATCTCCATAACTATTGATATTAGGGTTGCTTGAACATTTTCGACTCATTTTGTATTTCGTTACACATTGAAAGTTAAACTTGCTGGTTAATAAAATATAATAAACAATGTAAATTAAATTAAATCTATTATCAAAATCCTTCCCATGTATTTAGAGAATTTTTTAATAGTACTTTTTTTTTGTTGTCATTACTTTAGGTTTGTTTATTTTATAATTGGCCAAAGGCACGGTCTACTTATACTGATGTCAATACGATTATCTAACAATGGCTGTAAGTAAACGAATGATGATTTTAAAAACAAATTCTATAATTATTTTACAAATAGTATAGAATTGTAGAGCATAAGATGTAATTAAGATATATTTATTATATTATAGATTGTACCATAGATTAGATTAGATTATATTATAGATTAAATATAAAATTAAATTAATCATTAAAAAACATGCAAACCACCCTATACTTTTACAATATGAAATGACGTGCTCTCATCCCGACGTACAGAGAAGTACTGACAATTGTATTGATCTTTTAGGACGACGTTATTGGCGCATACAGCGAACTAACACAATCAAAACGTGTATATACATTGAATCCACAGATGGGCACTAACACATAAGTCGTCTATATTAAAGATTTGAACAGACTGTACTGAGCTCGTCCCAAAACAAAGTCTGCCCGTTGAGACGAGTTTATTTTGTTTTACTGCGAGAAGTTACAAATTGTGCTTTTTGAACAAAAATTTGCCGGTGGTAAATTTTAATTATTAAAGCTCTTAGTATAAAAGAACAGTGGTGTGTTATTTATTACCTTGTTGAATTATTCGTATTCGTATTCGCCGAATAGTCGATTTGATATTCGTATTCGTATTCGTGAAAATAGTATTCATTGTATCACTAGTTTTTACTGGCAATTATTTATTAATCACCAAATTAATTAATCAATTAGAAAGACATACAGAAAAATCTAATTCACGAAAAAATATTTGGTTACACTACCGGGATTCGAACTCGGGTCACCTCCTGTCCGGGGACGGTGCTCTGACCACTTAGCTGTAGAAGCCTTGTACATTTTCGTGTATATATCGACCTTATATATAATTCTCATTAATTGATTAATTTTTATTTTTGTCCATAGAGCAATCCACTTTTTTGATACGATAGTTCAAATTACTTTGAAATACTACCGATAGATGGACGCCAGAATTAATTAAATAATTCATTTTTATTTGAACACACATTTGATACAACAGATATTATATTCAAGAACACATTCGTATTTGTGAAGTTATAATTTTTCAGAACAAAGTTCTGTAAAATATTTTTAATAACAAAATTAATTAATCTAGAATTTGGTACATTTTAAATTAGTAATCTTCGGTGACAGGTTTTTGGATATTGCTGCCTTTATTTTTATACCCCAAAAATAAACTGTTCTAATATTTTCTTTTTTATAATTAAAAAAAAATGTTTTTTTATACTTTAATGCCATAATAATCAACTTTAAATACTTCCTATAAGTACCGATTTACCGGTATTAACTTTATATTTTACCGATTTACGGATATTAAATATACGATATGTAATACGGGCCGTAGATACAAGTTTAGCCAAAATTAGATTCACCGTAGCTCATTATCACCATCACAAAGTGGGCAAAAACTCTGGATGCAGGCTTATAGTTATATTTTTATTAATGAAATTGTAAATGTTATTTTTATCAGTGAAGCACTATCTCCGTCGAATTCTAGCGTATCAGTAGTGATTACTTTAGATGAATTATCGTTGATTTTCGTTGAATAAACCTTTTAATTCCCCCTCGCTCTCCAGATCTCAATTCCCTCGACTTCTTTCTTGTTCCGAATTATGCTGAAGGAGAAGGTTTATTTAGTGATTATCAGCGATTATAACTGAGTGTGCTAGGACGGAACAAGATAATGGATTACTGCATCGTGTAAACGTCAATTTCGCAAAATTCTTCAAAACGTGCATCGCTAATTTCGGCAATTAGAAAAACTATACGTATTAATTCCACGTGTTCAGATTTTATGCTCACCTGTATAATATTATGTTTGGACGTCTTTCCCACGAGACCGGTGCAGGGTGTCCGGCTTACATCCGCAGTTGGAAAGAAGAACGCGCGTTCGTGGAATACAGGCAAATCCTGTCTTATTACCTTTCTAGGCGAGCCCGATAAGGCGTTCGTTAACACTTGAATTACCCAACGTGTCATGATGTGCTTTTTAGCTTATAGTTCGGCGGTCAATTTATGTTCTGGGAGACCCTCGAAGATGGTCCATCGTATTATTCCCAGTACAAACGCACGGCGGTTTGAAAAATACTAAGAATATTAATGGGTTATGTGTTCTATATCAAATCAACTAACTAACCATAAAACTGTTTCCATGTAGGGGTAGGCAGACATAATAGAACCAATTGTTCTATAACTTTTGCCTCGTCCACGTTCTTCAAGGTTTTAACAGGTGATCCTCCAATTTTTTTTTTTTAATAGAGATGCGAACATGGAATACGTGTCACATCTATATTCTTACTATTTTCAAACTAAGCTAAAAGCTTGTGCATTTACAAGACCAAGCTTCACGGTGGTAAGTGGTAGGTGGTAAGATATAAGGGGATCGTAATGAAATGTAGATTGATCAAACACAATTATTTATGGTAAGGATAATATCGATGGCGTGCGAAAGTTTAAGGGCTTCATCAATGACATAATTCCCGTAGACCATTCGAAACATATTTAAAAAAAAACAATCATTATCTTACCTTCCCGTATGTGTTCATAAGGATCGTCAACGTCCAGCTCCTTGTATATGACCGAATGGAAGGCGTCGCTGTGATTGTGAGGGAAGTAGTGCTTCGCTTTCTCCACGTAGTAAGAGCCGTGGCGGCCCGAGATCTTTCCTTCGAATACGCCGTCGATGATGGACCCGAACACCGTACTGCTGCGGTCGCCTGTAATCATATTATAACAATCCTCAATTATATAACTCTAAAAACGCCAGTAGTAGCGGTGGTCTATTTTATCCAAAGAAAAATTAAAAAAACAAACATATTATGGCTAGGTAATTTGAATGACTATGGCCCGGTTGTTTCAAATTCGATCAAAGTAAGCGTAGAGTTTAAACTGAAATTTTACGTTCTCCACCAATCAGACGATCCGTTTTCGTAAAAATCTATGCTTTTATCGACCGCTTACTTTGATCGAACTTGAAACAACCGGGCCTATGTAGTATTGCGGGGACGGTACATCACGAATTTAAATAAACATTTATATCATTTTGAGAAAATGTTCAATTGAATATTTTTTGCATTTATTGGTTAAGTCATGTGATGAGGAATTGCGTTTTTGAATAAAATAGGTTTTACAGACACGCAACGGCCACCATTGTGCGCGAAATGGCCTCATTGACGACTGCAGAGCCTAGCATTAGAAATATGTGTGATTTTATCGCGACGACTACGACATTTAAAAAAATATATAATTGTTTACCTATACTATACGATTCATCATCATAATCACTTTTGGCTCTACAACCGCTGGTGGGTGGGTCCTGGCCTCTTTACGGTTAAAAAAACTCATTGTAGATGTAGGTTAAATTTTTATTTTTTTATTTATTTTTATTATTTTATTTTAGGTTAAAATTTATATTTTATATTAAGTTATCTACTTAGGTATTACTTAGTTGTATAAACTCTTTATTATATAATTCTTTAGAATATTTCTTTAATAATAGATAGTTTTAAATACAATATTATTATATTATACTGTACACTGTTATTATCTTTACATAAAATTTTATTATATTTCTCTATTTACTATATTCATTTTTTAATTGTTTGCTTATTGTTAGTTTTTTTATTTAATTTATTGTCCAACATAAATGCATTAATTATCGCATATTTAGTAACTTTTTTCCTCTTATATACATTTATGTACCTACTATAAAAAAACTAAAAAATATATATACATAAAAGTGTAAGTCCCTCTCCAGACATAAGAGTTAGTCTCTTTTTGGAGAGGTAAAACGATATAATAAATTTATGTATCTATATACTTAAAAGACTATAAAAAAATATGTAATAATGCTGTAAAAAAAAGAAGAAAGAAAGGTCTTTTCATATAAGCTTGCAATTGAGTTAGTGTGGGTACAGTGCGTAATACGCGCATTGTTTCATTGTGTTAAGTTTATGGATACGAGACAGGCATACCCGTAAACTTGACACAACGAAACAATGCACGTATTACGCACTGTATCTACACTAACTCAATTGCAAGCAATATATGAAAAGACCTATATGTACTTATGTCGCCTTTTCAGCTTATAGATTCCGACAACAATGACAGGGCGTTGGTTGTTATCTAAATGATAACCGCATCTTTAAGTTCGTAGGTGTCTAAGGTAGATTATATATGTTATTATATATTATTATATCTACTAGCAGCTAAGCCATCGGCTATCGCCAATTGCTTGCTGCGAGGCCCTGCGGATGTACTGGCCACTACGCGGCCATTAGTGTCTGCAATTGACTATCGGCTCTACTCCGTACTGTACTACTACTATTGCAGCGCGATCAATGGTGGCCTAAGTATGAGATTGGCTCTCGCGAGGCGTAGCAGCAGACTAGCCTCGACAGACAGACAGACAAACATTGAATTTTATAGGCACAGATATTTTACGTACAAAATCTCATTATTACATTATAAACTGTACTAATGAACTTAAATTAAACCATTAATAAAAAAATAATAAAAACCACGCTGCCTGTTTGATATATTCAGCACAACTTGTACTAATCACTTAACGCTTGTGGCACAGAGAAAAGTGAAATAAAATATTTATGTCGATTGATGTTTACTTTGCCGTATGTTCACCAAAAGAAAGCGCGAGTCATCAAAATCTATTCGGCATTTTTTTTGAAACACCGTTGTATTAATGATTTGCCCCAGTGAAATCAATTAACTGAAGCGTTCGCCGTCGCTTCACTAATGCGTAGCAGGTGCTTTTCAATTTCACGTCTGTCGGTTCACAGTTCACCTGTGCACCTCGATTGACTTCGATAAATGAGAGAAAACGCATTTACATAAATGATCAAAGCAATGAATCATTAATATTATATATACATACGATGGGTTTCAGAGTGAATATAATTATGAAACTTATCTAAATAAAGAGACGTTAGAGCTGCTTCTCGCGTCTTATCCGTTCAAAGGACTTTGGCTATCGTCATTTTACTGCGGCAAAAATAGTTACAATAGACAAGTCACACCATCGCTCAAATTCTTCCATCTCCAATCCTATCTCTGCATTACGCGATTTAAGATCTGATCTCTGAATACACTACAGAATACAATACCCATTACACGATGCAATATTGAAGTCTTCAAATTTTTATCGTTTAATTGTTTTTCTTTTGCCCTACTCAAGCTAGCATCTTCGTTCGTAATTCTAATCAAACAGCTTATTTTAAGCATTCTTTTGAAGATTCACATCGTAAATATTTCGAGAAGTAACTATTGATGTGTATTTCGATTTCAAACAGCCTTCGTAATTCCGTAACTGTGAGAAATAATACAGGACCATTCCTGAAGCGTATCATCACTTACGAAAATAAATGGATTCAATATAGATTGAATGGATGGCTACGAAGCTCCAAAACTAAGATTACATCAAAAAAGGTCACGATGGTCTGTTCGATGTAATGCAAAAAAAAAGTGGCGGTAAAGCAACCACTTTTGATAAAAATACATGATTGATAAACCTGCATGACGCGTGATCGCTATACGGCGTATTTCAAAAACAACGATTGCAAATTGCCGGAATGGGGTTGTGAGATTTTACCATACTCTCTACTAATCTACTATCTAATTACGGTGCTTTTCGCTGACGGACACCATAATCATTTAGAAAATTTAGAATAGTTTCTACGCAATAAGACGGATGCAGTAGTCCCGAAACCAGGATAATACATATTTTTTTAACCCTTCAACAGGCAATGAGGTCCACTTACTGAAGCGCAAAATATCACAAAACCATCTAGGCTTGTGTAGATTATATACATTTATTGTAACATTATCGGGAATCGAATCATAGAATCATAAAATTCAGATTTTGTTAAATATGGTAACATTTCAATCGTTTATTCGTTGGGAAAAGGTCATTGCAAAAAATGAATCATTGAAAAATGAAATTATCGATTTAATAGTTTTCAATTATTAAATCGATAATTTCACCTTAAAAAGGAATAAAAAGCGAAGAAAATTAATTAATTAAGATAAATATTATAAAAGTCTTACAGAGACGAAGCTATTTATATGAGAAACGAGTATGGAAGTCTTTTTTATACGACGATAATGTATGGATGTTCTGACGATGGAATTAGTGAACGTTGCATTGTGCGTAGAGTGATCACGCCGGTGCAGATATTTCATTAGCGCTTGCAGATAACGCTTCATCACTGTAAACCAGTAACAGGGAAACGCGCACGGTTATCTCATAATGCAAAGTAGAGAAGTGGGACTAGAAATCAGTGCTCTTAAAACAAAGTAACTGATAAATAATGAGCAGAAAGACAGGTGTCTTGCTATTATCGCCATTTATCTTAAAATACCAAGTTTTTGAAGGGGTTTACAGTTATATCTGAGAATAAATGAGTGCTAAGTTACAAAATCAAGTATTTTTGATTTTATATTTTTTTCAAATACAAATGATCAATCTGAACATTCTATAATAGCGGGTCATGTTGCTGTATGAAAAAACTGAATAAAATATAAAAAAAATATTGTGAAAATGAATACTGATATTAGAGAATAGCGACTGCCTTCCGAAAATGAAAAAAAGAGACAATTGCTGTTCTTACGTCCTGTGGATGCACCGCATCATTGAAATTTATAAAACAGTATAGAGGGTTATCGCATCCCATGTGCAAGACTTTTAATGTTTTTATACATCGTTACGTACTGACCAAGAGATCATCTTTGTTTGACTTTCCATTATTATTTTTTCAATAAAAAGTGATACATTTACATTTGACACATTTTTCTTTAAATCGAGTGCAGGGATATATTATTTAAAATGTGATTGTTTTGTTATAAGATATATGAACACAATAACTATATTTTGTGGTGTCGATATGCAAAGTATTATTTTTAATGCACTCAGTATTATTTAAATGACGAGAATAAAAAACTTTAATTATCTCAGAATGCATATTTTGGAAAGGTGATGGTCGTGCACTCGGGTGCGATATAGTATTCCTGTGCCGTTTGTGCGTGGTTCCTTAAAAAATCGGACGTAACGTAACTCGTTCGTTAGTAGAGGAGCTTCAGTATTGAATTGTAGAATAAGGCCGATGCCACACTACGCGGATTTTCGCCGCGTCTCTTCGGTCGCGGAACGCCGCTATATTTCTTTCCATACAATATGCGCTTATCAAACACATTACGCGGATGATCGTTGGATCAATTTGCTTTGCCAATATGACGCGACGGAAAAGACGCGGCGGAAAATCCCGCAGTGTGGCGCCGGCTTAAGCGTCATCAATACATCACACATATAAAAATATATTTAAAAAAACATAGTTTTCGATCAAAATCGAATGTTCTAAATTGTATTTATAATCATATCATGAATTTCCGATCAAATAAACAGTATGGAGGATCGTCTGTCAAATATTACTTTTTCTCTAAAAAATCATCGGCGGAAAATTCATGGCGACATAGTTCATACAAAAAATATTTATATATTTTTTTAGTATCTATTGTTTATCAGGATTACTCATGCTGTGATTTGAACTATTTTATTTATGTTTTCGTTAGTAATTCATTTGGTTTTGTCAGAGTCGGATTAAGAGCGTTCTTGTATTTTTTTTATGAAAACGTAATACGATTTTATTATTAAAAGGAAAAGAAAGGAGTCTCCGTGTTATAATATTTCTAATGTCTACAGAAATTCGGATACGAGAATTTAATCATTTAAATAAGTGTACTTCCAGTTTCATTCATATTCTTGTTGACAGTTGACAATAATTTTTTTGTCTAAATAAGATAATTTATTTTAAAAAAATGTTTGGAACATACGCCAGGCTGGGCTGCATAAATAATTTTTTCATTTTTTGGAAAACCTTTTCCCGTGCCATGAATAATAGAGCATTTGGATTCTCCATAATAGACAATTATGGAGAAACAATTGTTACACAGAGATCACCTACGGCGGGGTCGACACCGAAAGGTAGAAAAAATTACAAACGGCAATGATTGATAACTCGAGTGAGAACATACACGTAATTTGGAAATGAACTCCAATTGTTTATGAACAAGATTCATTAATTTTGCCTGAGAAATCCAGCCCTGTGTTGGTTCTTGAAGTGATTACAATTATCACGAAAAATTGAAATTCGCAGACGATATAAATACGAATGCTCGTATGCGGACACCTTTTGGGAACCAAATAATTTGAGGTAGATTAAACCCCGACAATCTCAGTTCAGAAGATTTTAAATGAATCTCAGGTTGGGAAGTACACCTCATTAAAATTGCAATTGAAAGTGGTAAATTGCCCTTATTTAAGGGACAACTTTCATATGCAGATGGTACAACAGACACAGTTACAATCATACATTAAAAAAACGGAAAATATATTGTAACGAGACTGTGTACCTACTAAATGCTGATAACAACAATGTCACGCAACGGCGGTCAGTCAACCGCGACCGCAAACAAACGCACGCGATCTGGGGTCACTCACCCGTGACCGCGTTATCTTTCTAAAGAATTCTACGACATTCCATCGCATAGTGAAATCCTACATAGAATCATCTAGAACTTTCCACGGGCTTCTCGTTACCTCTAGAATAAACCATTCCAGGGAGTTTAGCTATAAAGGGAGTCACGTGACGCGGGCTCGGGCAATTCAGTTCGTAACGACAAAAGTGCAACATCCGTAGCATAAAACAATATGATCAGTAATTCGTGATATTACAACACGCGATACAAAAACAGTGTGACTATCAGGGAAACCAGCGCAAGTTAATAAAGAAACCGGGGCCAGTAGTTTTTACGTGCGAACATTGAACGGAGTTTACCAGAAGTGATCCAAGCAATAGAGGCAGCGTGAATTAGTGCGAAATAAGGAACAGTTCAATTATAAGTGTGTGAAATATTCGGAAGACATTTAAACTACAGATGCCACGAATATTCGGCTACTATTCGGTATTCGGCCTATTAGGCTACTTTTTTTACTATTCGGTATTCGGCCCAATATCGCGAACCATTTGGCCGAATACCAAATCATGAAAAAAAAACGCATAATATATATTACTCACATTTTTTTTATTTTAACAAAAAATCAGCATGTTTAATAATTAAAATCTAGGTATCAGTGGTAAGTTATGATGAATGAAAACAATTTTTTCGGCATTTGTTGATAGCAAACGATTGCGCTTTTCCTCAAAAATTATTTAACATATAATATACAAATTACACCTGCTGCCGAAAAATGCCGCTCACTATATATACTGCTACCGGGAGATGATAAATAAATCTTAACAAATTCTGCTAGGCTTGGATACTTTTTGCGTTTGCTGATCACCGCTTGTAGGGTGTGCTGTCCGATCTAGGCGAATAGTTTTCATGTAAAAATCAATTTCATTTGCAATTGAACTTTTCCGTTCCAGATCTTCATCTGTGTGCACATTTTCTGTAAAAACTTCTTCAAAACAGTTCCAGAAACTGTCGTGTATCTCAATGGTTTTGTCATTTTCATTGACATTTTTCTTTTTACGAAACACTCACAAATGACACAAATACGCCCACAGCGTAGTTACCGTACGCACTTGAATGATGCAGGTCGGGTCACCTGCGAAATGTATTAAGTGTCGCCGAATATTCGGCGCTTCGGCCAAGAGCCTAGCCGAATATTCGGTATTCGGCAAAATCACTATTCGTGACATCTCTAATTTAGACTATAAAATTACGAATGGTACTACAATTTAACTCGTGTTCAGTAACATTCTTTGGTAATTTAGATAAATCTAGATTAATTTACATAGTTTTCATTTGCCTCCCAAAGCAACAAAAGTCCCGTGATAATATAAATAAAAATTCGAGTAGATATCAACTTATAAACTCAAAAGTATTTTTTTAATCACTGAATAAAAACGCCCGAGGGTAAATGAGTGAAATTTACACGAAATTGAAAATTTTCATTTCCATACAAGGCCAATTTTGCTGCGGGAAAATTTGAAAATGTAACGTAAGACGTTCTCCTGCACTGGAAATTTATGAGAATCTTGTGGGAAACATTACAAATTTACATATTTATTGGATTTTAAAGTGACGACGTCATCGTATAATCGCATTAAAATTACACAGGTTTGAACACAAGTACCGATAAAATTACGTTATTGCGGATGAATCTGGTGAAAACTTATAAACTAGGATAAAACAGGGGAAAAAAGCTGATATTTTATACGAACCCATGGAAGTATAGAGAACGATTCTTGACGTTTCGCTGGAGTCGTATCACAGCGTCTTCAAGAAATTGTCATCTCGTCGCGAGGCTCAAGGAAATATCTCTACACATCCATACATTTCGTATCAAATATTCGAATTATTTCAATACCTAAATATTAAAATGAGTGGAAAAAAGACGCCGCATCTGGTACCAACGAAACTTGACTGAGCTGTTCCGTGCGGCGCTGAATAAAGTAGTGATCGCCAATATGATTGCCGTCCTCTGATATAAGAAGGAAAAATATGTCGAACGCCTTAAATTTGTATAAGCCTTAAATCTTTAATTTTTACCAATATTAGCTGTAACTTCTTCTTCATGATTTCCTTTTCCATTTACTTTACCTTATAGATAGGCTCTCCTTGTATGTAAGATCCAGGACGTTTTGTCTTGGACGGTCTCCTGATTCATGCGGGCTTCCTTCATTTCTCTTTCGATGTTTGACCGCCAGTTTGCTTGCTTGAGGTCTTCCTCGTTGCCTTCCGTCCTCTGCCAGTATGTAGCTTTAACGCAGTTTTGACTATGTGATCGTCCGATCTCATTATGTGACTGTACCATCTCAGCCTAAAGCTTCCTCAGTCTTGTCGCGTATTTTGAGTTTATTGGTGCTCATTTTTTGTTCATGGACCTTCTTCGGTTGCTGGGTACCATATACAGGGTGTCTCATAGCAAGTAGAAAAAACTTTACGAGTGGATTCCTGCCTTGATAATGAATCGAAAATGTTCAAGCAACCATGACATAATATCAATATTTATGAAGATATGCAATATCAAAGTTATCATTTTTTTAAATATTTCTGACTTATTTTTTGCAAAAAGTTGAAGTATCATTACAGTAACTTATGTCGATTATGAAAAATTCATTCGTTTCAATACAACTTTAATAAAATGAAAAAAACCTTGTAAAAAAATATTTTTTCAATTTCGAAAGTTTTTTTATCATTTTATTCTTGTATTAAAGTGAATGAATTTTTCGAATTCGATATAATTTACTGTAATGATAATTCAACATATCGCAAAAAATAAGTCAGAAATGTTGAAAAAAAATGCAAACTTTGATATTGCGTATCCCCATAACTATTGATGTTAGGTCATGTTTGCTTGAACATTTTGGACTCAATATCAAGGCAGGAGTTCACCTATAAATTTTTTGTTACTATCGATGAGACTCTTTGTAGGTAGTATCGTAACATTACAATACAGGAAGTGGTAAGAAAAATTCAACTTTTAGTAAACGATTGTTATGTTTTATAATATGTAAATATAAAATAAATCTTAAGAAATATGGTTGTTAAAAGAAATCGTTCAAAAATAAGCAACGCCTCGTAGTGAAACAGTAAGTTCAAACTTATTTTACGCATTATGAATCATTGAAGCAATAAAGAATTTAAATAATATAATTTTAAAAATTCGAAAAGCCACTAAATATATCACAACTGGTGGATGTTACACAAAACAGTTAAAGGCTATGTGAAAGGGGTGAACAAGAAAATATTCATAATGGAACAAATTGCATCGATCGTATCGCAAGAAAAATAGTTCTTTACTTTTCTTGGCCTTTCGTTTTCGCGAAAGAAAGCTCCCTTCGTAACATTGGCTACAACGACAAATGAACTTGCTCATTAAGCGGAGATATCCTTTTAAAAAGTTCGTCGCAGGATTCCTTTGATATTCTCGGGAAAAAAATATGTGCTAGATATTTTCCTGTGCAAAAGAAATTCGTAAAAATTTTATCGAAATAAATTTATTTCAACACAAATTATTTATAATTTATAGAATTAAACTTTGTTTACACTACTTTTTTTATTATTACAAAAAAAAGCTTTCGAATTTTTTCAATAATAAAAAAAAGTGGTGTAAACAAAGTTTAATTCTATAGGTTATAATTATAATGTCACCACAAAATAATTTTGCTGTGTCTGAAAAAAAAAATATTTAGATTAGATTTTTAAAATGATGTACAATTTTACGTACCATGCTTGGCTTTGCTTCGGCAAACTTCAACGTTCGTATGTAACAATGTGGAATATAAAATAAATCACGATTAATGATTATAGATGGAAATTAATTAAGATAGTACATATCACAAAAGTTGAAGAGAAAAAAATATTGAACACAAATGATTTATAATGCGAAGAAAGAGCTTTAATCAACATAAAAAAACAACAATTTAGCGTTTATATTTTTCGACACAAAATATAATTTCTTACGAAAGCTGGGAAACTGAAGTCATATTTATTACAATCTAGTAAATTATAAAAAAAATGTAAGCCAGAACCAACATGAGAAGTACATACAACAGCACTGACAACAAAAAAACGGCGATGATAAGAGATTAAGTAAAAACAAAATGATTAACGCGTGCGAGGGAGGGCGTCGCTGTCGCGTAACAGAAGTTGTCAGGGTGTAAATTTATTACATAATACATAATGTACAGAATGTCCGGTGACCGGTGTCGTATTAAATATAAAAATTTGGTCGGGCAGCACTAAAGAAACCATGCAGTAATGGCGGCCGTTCTATCTGTCAAACTGTCAGACGGTAATATCGGACCATTATTCGCTTTTTCAGCTTCGCAAAACTTTAATACTTCATTGGCAATTGTTCTTGCACCATCCCGGACTGTTTAGGATGTTTTGGACATAATAATTCTGTGTATATTGGTAATCAAGATGACACAGCTCGCGCTCAAAGACGAGAATGAACTGAATGACAGGGCGAGGGGTTACCGCCGAGTGCGAGCGGGGCGGGTTTTAGTTCAAAATTCGCCGCACGCCAAGTTACGTTGGGAAAGCAATAGACCCATGATCATTAAACATAATACTTACGTTGTCTGTCCGTCCGTCTGTCTGTCCCCGTAACTTTGTGTAACGTCTGTAATTTCGTTAGAATTCACGATTAAAAAAACGGTCGGAGATGGAGCTTGAACCCCGAGCCACCAAACCCGAACCGGCCGTTTCACGCATGTTGCCACGACCTCCTCTTCGTGGAGTGCCAAAAAATGCTATAAATATATAGCGCAGCAAAGACGTGAACCAATGTTCCGTCATTTTTGACGGGTTGCATTGCATTGCTAGTAACGTTTTAAATATAAATAAGGATTTAAAGTGTATAAATAATATATTTTTTATGTTTATATGGCTTGGGGTTAAAAAGTGTGATGTACTGGTAAATAATGAGTGCTTAGTAAAATGAATGAGATTATGTTTTTGAGAAGTATCTTTAGCGGGGACGGGGAAGTGCAGAATGATAGATAAGATACATAAACCAAATTTAAGATAAACCATCTGTTCTAAGCGTCCACATTATAACCACATTCAGCCTACTTTTTTTTTTACAATTTCTGGTTTCACTTCCATACATTACATTTGGCACCAGAGATCCATTATGAACCACCGAACTTGTTCCGTATGCCGTCCCTTGAATGCATACTTTCCAAATACACAACTTTTTCACATGTTCTAAGTATTCATTGTTTGCCACTACGCACAAGAAATATTCTGAATATAAAACTGGTATAAAAGGAATAACATAAAAAAAGAATATTGCTTCATACTCTAGTCAAAAATATAGAAGTCTCTTTGCCAGCGGCGACATCCTTATAAACTGTTTCGAGGGAATGACAAATTTCATCCATTGACGGCGATAATAATAAAAATTGATAATTTTTAAAGTCCCATTTTCGTAAAAAAATCACCTTATATAGCATAATGAATAAAGGGAAGCGAGGTAAACAAATATCACATATACAACTTTCCAAAATATTACGGATGCGGTGGCCGACCATGGGTGGAATCGGTGACCGTTATATTGTGTAACGTATTCGAGAGGGGGACAGTGATTGGGCTTTGCTTTGCATCTTCCTGCTGGACCGCCATATACACGGCCCAGCTCCGACATTTTTTTGGTTGACATTATTTTCTCTAATAACTATCTCCGTTAGTTATTAGAGAAAAAAATGTCAACCGGGCGACGTATGAGTAGTACCGATATAACAGCATAAGTTCATAAAACGGTCCTGGGAAAGTGGTGGGTACACAATAACTGTGTAACGTATTCACTTAAGACGTGATAGCCAATTACAGGCCGTATACACCCAAAGGCTTCTATACCTACTTTCCCATAGAAAAATAGCTCCTTCAGAAGGCTTGTCTCTGCGAGACATCTATAAAATATCTCAACTTTGTCACATTCCTTCCGATTGTAATGGCAGTTTTCTCAGTGCTGAAGTGCACAGCGAGATCAGCACCGATTGACGCCCTCGGAGTGTCATTACTCATTACCGTGCGAGTGTAGGCGCCCCCCGCACCTCGCGCAGGTATTTTTCATTACGTACGCTTCAATCTGCATAAGTTATTTCCAAGTTGCGAAATTGCGCTCATTTGCATTGCATCACTTAACCAAACTAGCGAGTGCTCTTCCGCGCCTCGGAAAATAAATTTTCAAAATATTCAGCTGCACGTTTTAATGAGGGTGAGTGGTTGTGGAAGCTACCGGGCTAAAATGTTTTCGGTTTGCAGAATGCACCCCCCCCCCTCGCTTGTTTGGGAGAGATTCACCCTTATACAGGACGTCATAAATTTCGATAAATAAACGTGCGAGAAGACCAGGTAGATTTGCATGCCCGGGCGGAATGTGAAGCGTGAACTAGTGTTTTGGTCGTCGCACGGCCGAGATAAAAGGCTTTAATTTACTTTTATTTTAATAATATTCATGCAAAAAATTAAATTGCGCTACATTCAACCGATAAATTTTTACAATTTTTATGATACATACAAATATAACTTGCATGTATGTATATTATGTATATATACAAGTAAAAATTTAGTTAAATTTGAATAGATTAATCTCTCAAGAAATCATAGGTGTCGCAATTCTATAAATAATGCAAGTAGACCGATTTTATATTAATATATTTTCTTTCGTTAATTTCAGGTTTAGAAGACAAAAAGCTTTTAAAAGCGAAAGTATTAAATGGTGGACAGCAAAATTAATTTTCGGCACATTTTTAAAATGAATTCAGAATAGGTATTATTAGTGCAACGTAGTGTAAAAAAAGTGCACGTGAAAACTTTGTGAACATTCGGATGTGTCGGAAAGGTTTAAGAGATTTCGAAATGCGAATTTCATCTTCAAGACGAACCACGCCGCATTACGTTTGATAATGATTGCTAAGAAAAATAGTGAAAGCTAATCTAATTTTTGGTGGAGGAATTTCAAATACAATGAGTTTATTTGTGGTCCAGCACTCTGACGCACTTAAAACAAATTGACAATGTTGGAGAAGTTGTAAAAAAAAAGTTTTTAACAACCTTAATACAAAAAAATATCATTATTTACAGGTACCCCTAATATACATACAGACATATTTTGGCATAGTTGTTTTTATTATTATTTCAAATCTGGATTATGATTAATTTTGTTTTCAGCTTTTATTGCATTACAATTATTATAAATCTTATAATTCGGTAGCAACTACTAACTCGTAATACATATCTAAATCCGAGCTCATAAAGTTGTGTTTCTTTTTGTTTGTTTTTCTGTGGCTGGCGGAAACGAGAGTGGGTTTCCCCTTTATGGTTTTCCCGTTTTTGTCTCTTGATTTTTACAACTCCATTTTATTCCGAGGAAGCGCAGATATCTGATGCGAAATTCCAAAACCACCGAGCACTGACAATAGAGACATCCTACAAAAAAGTGATATAAATAATATTTTCCCACACCTACGTATGTTGGTTTTAATTGAATTGGTCATAATTTTGTTTTTCAAAAATAATACTTTTTCAATATTTTAAGATTTGGGATTTTGAGGGACTTTTCTTAATTTTTTAAAATTACCATCGAACCAAGGTGCGGTTCCTTTTATTAAAAGGCATAAATAACAATTAAATTAAATATAATACAGTAACGAGCAATTCTAACAGAATCGCGGGGCGTCTGTTTCAAAAGATTATTATTAATAACCTCCACTATACTTCATCCTCTCATCAGCGGCATTCAACATTTTATTTCATTTAACAATTTTTAATAACATAAAAATATGATAAGCTAGACCCACAAAACATCTTGTTCGATATTTGTCTGCAGGTACATTTTATTAACTACGTAACACACAATTTATAACATCTTAAAAAGTAACTCTGAAGGGGAAATCTACTTTACAAGTTGAAAAATAAGTATTGTTTCTTTTGTAGCTTTAATCGATAGCACTATTCTTAGATAATATACTTGTAAAGTTATAGAGCGAAATTCAGAATATTTCTATAGTTACAGCTTAGAAGGTGGATATTTCATGGGCATTCACCATGTAACAATTTCTATACATTTTTGATTTTTTTTTAAAAATAGAGATGTGAACACGGAAAACGTGTCGCATCAATATTCTTATTATTTTCAAAATAAACTAAACGCTTGTTCTACGAAAATAGAACTAACTTGCTCGTGTCCTGGTATGGGGCTCGAACCATCGACCATCAGTTCACAAGGCGAGCGTCATGACTCATGACCACTACACTAACAAGCTACTTGCTTGTCGGTGTGGTGGTCATGACTATTTTGCTACTATTTTGTTTGAAGTATTCATTAATTTAATGTACACTACCATATTTTTTGTAAAGGCCCTGAAGACAAAACATCTTGTTCGAAGTTCTTCTTCAGACAGTTCTTCATAAAAAGGAAAAAATATGTTTTTACACTTATCACATCTGGTGTAATAATTAGAGGAGGATGTTCGTAACATTCTTAATAGTGTGCTTTATAAATTTAATAAATTAATAATAAATAATTTCTTAAAATTATAAAGCATCTCTTTTCAATAATTTTCAAATAAATACAAATTCTTGAATGTACAATATTTGGGTTGATAATGCCCTCATAAGACGTAAAGTGTCTCATAAAAAACAAAAATGTTAAATTAATTTTTTATTTCCATAAGTGAGACTATTTGCAAATAGAAACTGATATCTGCCTAAAAAATAATATCGTTAGGGTACGAGAGGCCCAAACATTTGCCGCGCGCTAGTATAGTTACCCGACGAATATATTATATATATATATATATATATATATATATATATATATATATATATATATTATATATAATATATATATATTATTGTATACTTTAACTTATTTTTTTTTGTAAAAGCCCTGAAGTGGCGTTAGTAAAATTTAAAATATATATTATATTAATATATATATATATATATAATATATATAATATTTATATATATTTTAAATTTACTAACGCCCTTCAGGGCTTTTACAAAAAATAAGTTAAAGTATACATTAAATAGTAGCAAAATAGTCATGACGTACAGCGTGACAAACGAGTAGCTTGATGGTGTAGTGGTCATAACGCTCACCTATGTCAAAACTGTTGGTCGGTGGTTCGAACCTCATTCCAGGACACCAACAAGTTGGTCCCATTTTCGTAGCACAAGCGTTTAGCTTAATTTGAAAAAAGCGAGAATATTGATGCTACACGTATTCCATGTTCACATCTCTATTTTCTTTAAAAAAATTAACTAATTTAAACGCTAAAGGAACGGTAACGGAATATAAAAACATCTTGTTTGACGCTTGTCTGTCTGCAGGAACATCCAAACATTTTATTAACTATTTAATACTTTCATTGATTCCAGCAATTTCTTTTTACATTATTATCGTTTTTCTCCGCACTTTCCGCATTAATCTTACAGTGAAATTCTTCATTTGAATCAAACCCCCCAAGGAGACTCAGAGTGTTCTTTCCATGGTTGGTTGTGTCACTGTAAACCCGAGACCTGGTTCAGTTTGTTGTCGTTGTTCAGATTTCAACACCGCAGAAGACTTACCTACGAAATACTTTAGTTTTAGCGCACTATATTATTTCTCCACTGACTAAAATATGTTCGTGCGACCTTTTTGGGTCAGGCCAAAACCATTTCATTGTTTATTGATAATTGTGATCGCCCAAGGGCGACATCTGTTGTTTTAATTATCTTTATAAAAAATTAAAAATAATTTACGGTTTAACTTATAATTATAAATAATGTGTACATTAAAGTTTTCTGATCGATCGACTAGGTCCATACACTTGATTATTAGCGCGTCTAAACCACTGGGTCGAAATCAATGAACCCTCGATTTCTACTCGACTAAACTGTTTAGTTGATGGAAGATGGAAGTACGCATGTCTCCCAACATTAGTGTGCGTGCTCACATGCCGTGTCCTACAATATTATAAACAGAAAAGCATCCGCTTGCGTTTTGCTTTATATGGAACATAAAACAAAGAAATGGAAGATGCGATACTGTGTACCGTGTTATAAGCGACAGATTATTAAATCGAAAATTCCATTAATTTCCATTATTCCATTATTCCACAAAAAAAAATCCATTAGTAATAACACGTTATATTCCAATTTAAAGATTTTCAAGTTATAAAGAATGAGCGTTCAGAGTATTAATTAATGAAATAATTTCACTGATTAGTCCATCTTCAGATTCATGGGCATGTAAATTTATCGGAAAATGGCATAACCGGTTAATCGGGTAAAACTCTTTTTATTACCGGTCTACCGGTAATCATAAAGGTGTTGAATAGTAAATATTATGGCACTATATTATGACATAAAACAACACATTGAAAAGAAAATATTTCATTTTAACTCTTTCCGAGGTAAGTTTGTAGAACTCAGAATAATGGAAATCAGGCACTTGTGTTTTATTCTACTAGTTTTTAAGCAGAAAAAAAATTCAGGTAAACAAACCCATACAACAAAACAATCAACGATCTTGCTTTCTGACGAAAATTACCGATACAGGGAAATTTATTTAAAGGTAATGCGGTAATGGAATTTAGTCATATTTACCGAGAACTGATAATGCATGTCCCAATGCGCACGCCAATATATGGCATTGTAATATGTAAATACAGCTGTCAACAGATAGTTGTTAAACTGTTTTGTCAAAGGACGATCTATAAACTTTTTTGATATTTTTATCGAGCTACTATAATGTCGATTATATGCGCACTTCCCTATGATCCAATAGCCTTTTGACATACCTAATAAACATAATAATTTCATTGTCTGTCCGTAACATGCTAGAATGACAACTTTAGATAATTAAAGTGTGATGCAGCGCGCGGCTGATGTTTCGCGGTCACGAAAGGGTCGTCATTAATTATAATTATTATTTCCCGTGATTTTTCAGGGGTGTACGGCTAGTAACTAAATAGTCCAGGGATTAAATATTGTATACATGTGCGACTAATTTAGTAATTAAAAATAATATTCCGTTTGAGTAGACAAGGGGACGAATACCGAAATTCCGGAATACTGTCAGCTTTCAACGCCGGAATTAAAGTACCGTAAATATGTTTCAGATTTTTCATATTAGCAACATTTTATAAACAACGTTTTTTTGTTAGGTCTGCAGCGAGCCGGGATTAAAATTTCCTGTTTGTTATTAAAAAATGTCATTGTCGTGAACACGAATCAAGAACAAAGAGATGATTAAAAAATGGTTTTATTATTTGTTTATATCTATTTATATTCGTTAATTACACGTTTCGGAAAACCTTTCCATCGTCAGGGTGTTTTATATTTTATTTTATGTTTAATTTTTCCTGACGATGGAAAGGTTTTTCTGAAACATGTAGGTGTAATTAATGAATATAAGTATGTAGATATAAACAAAGAATAATTTTTTTTTTAAATGTCAATCTACAAAGTTGCTCAACCAATTGAAAAATAAAAGAGATTCATTAATATCATTGTTTGTTATGTTTTCCAATAAACCTGTAAAAATCTTGCTAGGGTAATAAACAGTAAAAAATGCCCGTGCCTGACCAACGCCATCTAGCGTCGATTTATAGTCCCACAGAAGCAGCGGCACTTATTAACTAATATGGAAAGTCAAATATGCCTCCAGGAAAGGATATTTAATTTTTTAATGATATTAAATCAATTATTATTTTGAGAGGTATACATTTGTCTATTATGTCGCCTTACCAATAATAAATACTGTTTTATTTTCCAATTTAGAAAATTCGTAAATACGACATTGAAAAAAAATACCGCAAAAATACGTATCACAGAAAATCATTATTATTATACCTCTAATTTAGATAAAATAAAATAAGACAAACGGAAAAGGTAAGAAGAATGTATTTAACGGTTCATTTTTGTCATAAAAAGACATCCAGTAAGCAGAGTTATAGAGAAGAATATATCTATGTCTTCAGTCCACGAAAAGCTTTTAGTTTCAATCTCCCTTCATGAATATTCATGCAATAATCCGGGAAGAGGGTACAGAGAGTAGAGAGACGGTTAAACTTGGACCACACAGCAATAATGCATATCTGTAGAGAGCTTTAAGACGTGCTCCGAAAGAAAAGCGGTACGGTGCATGGAAGTAAGGAGGGATTAGAATTCTTTAATATTTATTTGTTGATCTTTTAATGTAACTACGATATAAAATTATAATTTCTGAAAAATTAATCTAAATTTATTTGATACATTTTTATTACACATTAAATACTCCAATGGATAGGTCCACTCACAAGTAAAATTCAATGTTCCCAAGTTAAAATCTAGCGAAAGTCTATATAAATGATCAATAAAGTTACGCGTGTATTTTGAATACCAACGAAACTCAATACTAATTTCTCATCGCGCAAGGTTTCTGAATAGTCTTCGCTTGAACATACGTTTTGCAAGTAGTTTTGCCAGCATATTTAAAGTGGATTTGAAAATATACGTTTTAATACACATTACTAAAATAACTCGATTTTATTTTATATTATAAAATAATTTTATAAGAATTATAAGAATTTAACTCGCAAAGGTATTGGGTTAAAGCAAAAGTTTCGACGTTTTTTTATGACATTTAAAAAAATCCTCCGAACTGACGAATAACATCTGTTTGTAAACTATTTATAAAAGGTGTGTTAGACTCCCCTGAGTTATTACAAATTATTGATTACTTACAGAATACCTGGGTGATCTATTTCGCGACAGGCCGAGTTATTTTACATAGGTACTTTCTTTTTTTTTTAAATAGAGATGTGAACACGGAATACGTGTCATATTTTACTTACATGCACTAACTCCAGTATGAATTCACCTACACATAGACTGCATCGCCTAGGTAATCAACATAGTTCAGTTGATATTTAATGCTTATACATTTCACATGTAAAAGCAAATATAATCATTTTTTGTTTTATAGTTTTCCTGTATACGTTTCTTATGTCTGGTTAATTGTTGTATTTTTCTTGTTTTTGTACATTTTTTAATGATTTTCTTCTTTAGTGTCTATTATTTATATATTGTATTTTCTAATGACTTTTTGTATTTATATTATTAATATTATTTCATTCTTTGTCATGTTTATGTGCTTAGAAAGATTTTTTTATGATGTAAAAGCCCAAATCAGGGAGTACATTATTATTAATAAATAAATAAATAATAAAGTAAGCTTTCTTTTCACATTATATTCAGTTCTGGTCTAATTAACGAGCCCTTGTGATTTTTTAAATGTCTGTCGATTAATTTCAATTTTGTCGCTGTTTAGTTTCGATTTTCGGAAAGAATACCGCGGTTGTGGCAACCGACAACCTTTGCGACGTATACGGAAAAGAGGACACTTAAGTTTGATTGACATAGAGTAGGTTTTCAAAATTCTGATTCGAGGAATTTTCATAGGCGCCCAAACCAAAGAACCGGACTCTTCGGTGTCTGAATATGACCTTGTGATGATCATAATCGACGCCGAACTACGTCAAAATACCAGAGATATCGAGTTGAAGACATAAATCGACCGATCAACTATGGTGAGACATCTGATGGGTATAGGGATGATTTATTTGAGTGCTAGACAAAAACACGATTTCGATTAGTGAGAAGAGATGAAAATAAATAGTTTACAATAAAGTGACGCGAAAAAGACATTGACCACTTCGAAAGCCGAAATGCATTAAAAAAGTAATGCGTTGCAATACTACGACAAAAAAATTATAGCTTACCTATTATTATTGTGGACAATTGATAATACTAAACACTGCACTTAAAAAGGAAAGCCCTCATGACAAATAGATAGGAGGTAGTTTTCCACCAGGATGTGGCGATGATGACCCAACATAATAAGCTCAAGGAATTGAATTGGGATGTTATTAAGCACCCACATTATTTTCTAGATCTCGCTTCTTTCGACTATCACGTATTCAGATGACTATAATTTTTTTAATGACAAACAATGTATGTATACAACAACGCCCCATGACTCATTCTTTGCAATTATATCGTAACAACCGATATAAATTATATGGTTGATAAAAAAATAACAAAAAATTATTTCACTGGCTTTCCACTTTTCCAATCACTGCTAGCTTTTCCAGGTGATCCTCTTCTTTGCGGGCAATGTTGAGGAAAAAAAATGGTGAGTATGTCTTGCACAGATCGTAGACAGTACATAACGAATCTTTGGTTGAAACAAAAGTCAAGTGTTGGTGTCCATGAGCACTTTCCATGTTTCCTACTCTCGCTTGCTCTTAATGTCCATGTTTCCACTTCGTAGATGTACGAGTACATGAAAGAACAAGAGTCTCCTCACTAGACGCATTTTCGTGGTTATAGTAATGGATCTATTATTCCAGATTGATCCAGCTTTGGCATTGGGTTCTCTGTCGTATCCATTCATCCCTTAATGCCAGATTATAGCTACCGTCATCAGTTATACTTGTATAAGAGTCGTGAGCAATGAAGTCAAAATCATCAAGATTTCCAAGCCATGCAGTGCATTGTTAAATTTTCTAATAACTTATAATTCTCACCGTCATAAGGAACGAGCGTGAAATTAAAAGTGGCACACTGTGGGGCTCCCAGAATCACGAGGCCAGACCCTCAGAAGACGGTACAGGGAGAACATAATTATTTTCTAATGAAAGCATCTCCTTTTATGCAGCCTGAAATATTAAAAACACAATTCATCCGCCCGTGAAGCTTACCCGAAGAGAGTTATTGTATTAAAAAAGAAACGGGAGCAAAAGAAGAACACAACGAAAAAGGAGGTCGTGCGCATGTTTTAAAACATTCTGCTTTATGCTGCACCATTGCCAACTTAAACAGTTCCTGAGATCTTGAGAGGGTTTTATGTGGGATGAGAGCACCCCCGGGCAGTACTTTAATACGTAAGGTTTATTTATTAGCATAAACAGAAGAATGTAAATTGACTACAAGTCAGAGAATACTCGGTTTACCGTAAGTAGTATTAATTCTAAATTGAATTTATCGTTTGCTAGTCTCGCTGTTTATGCCAACAGTGTCCTTTTATTTACGTAACATTAAGATATGCTATTTATTAGCGTGATGATGAACATTAAGATATGTTATTTATTAGTGATCATGTTATTATAGAGATTAATCGGGTGATGAATCAATAATTATTGACATATTTTAGAAAATCACCTGATTGTATTTATTATCATTTTTTATTAATTTTTACGTTTCAACAGGCCAAGAGGCCCAATTACAGAAGCGAAACACAACACAAAACACCCAGGCTTGAGTAAATCACATAGATTAATTGTGACCTCACTGGGAATCGAACTGTTTGAGAAGCCAGTGTCGTATCCACTAGGCTACGAGGGTTGCCAATGACCGAATTGATTACAATTGATTATTGGGAAGTAAAATAATACAATACAAAAATCATTAGCAACATACACTAGAAATACACTATTCGACTTCGTGGACTTTGGAACCCACGCACTCTATGAATTTATCTCGCGTAATTTTTTTTTTTTTTTTTTAATAGAGATGCGAACACGGAATACGTATCCCATCAATATTCTAACTATTTTCAAACTAAGCTAAACACTTGTGCCGTGAAAATAGGACTAACTTGCTAGTCTGGAGTGAGGACTGGAGTGGAGGAGTGAGGTTCGAACCCGCGACCTTTGGATCAAGAGGCGAGTGTCCTAACCACAAGACCAACAAGCTACTCTTCATCTTTATAACATAACTCTTAATTATAAAAATATTCTCAGATTTTTACAACCGTTCAGAATCTTCTGGTTTACTGGAGTATTTTCGGATCCCATTACAAGGTCCATCATCAGGGATGATTTGTGACGACAGAATAATTTTATTTGTTTTATCGAACTTTAATGTCTCAATTATAAATTAAACAATAATTAAAAAGTATATTCCTAATAAGTTATTCCCCAAATTATCTTAAAACGATTTTTATAAAGTACTTAAATTTCATACTAGGATATCACGATCATCAACGACCTATTGAATAATCAATAGGTTATTGGTTTATACGGATTACCGTATGCATAAAAAATCAATTAAAATGAGAAGTAACATGAATAACTGACTGCAAATCAAAATCAAAACATAGATACTTTAATAAAACTACTTTATAAAAGACGAGTATGAAGAGAAATTGTAAATAATTTGAAACGATTGAAATATATATAAATAACACGAGGTTCCACAGGGGTTAGAGGCGAGCCTCCCCCGTTTGAACAAAGGTTGGAAGAATTTTTGATAAATAAATAAAGGCTGTTCACACTCACCCAGCAGCTCCCCGTGATATATGTGCGAGGTGTCCACATCCTGCATCTCTCCCGCCGGCCCCTCAACCTGCAATGAGAACACCGCATAAAGAACGACGAAAGCTACGATTTCTAATGCAACGTGAGCTTGTGTACTGTACTTGGCACACTACATTTAATGTAAACAGCACAAATCCTCTGTCCGGCAGCCATGGTCACAACTGCGGACGCGCCGCAAATAAATTTATTCTTTAATATAATTTATTTGCTGCATTTGTAAGACTAACAAATAAAATATATTAGGTGTAATGATAAAGTACATCGTATGATATTTCAGTATGATCATAAAAATGAATCAATGAGAAATAGTAATAGAATTTTTTAAACTAAATTTACAACGAACATTGTTTATATCAATTTTCATTATAAATTTCGTTGGTTCAACCACTCGAATTTAAATATTTAACCAACTGGTTTGGAAACAATAATTTCCTTCACTAGGTGATAAACTAATCCTAAATATAAAATTATATTCTTGGATATTCAAAATTCTATTTTAAAAAGTAATTTTAGTACCTGACCGCATATACATCAAAACATATACAATGAAAAGATATTGGAAAATTACATTAGATATTGAAAATTATTGGAAATATTCTAGGATTTGTGGTTACATTAAGTTTATTAATGAAACTTTACATGCTTTTCTCACTTTAAAGATTCCAAACTACCCAATTATAGACCAACATTATTAACATGTAAAATAGATAAATCCAACATTTTATTGAAAATGTGATCATTCTCTGGCAATGTGAGCAAAATTTGCCAGTTTTTCTCGTATCTTCTTCTCTTGCATTTTGTATCACATTTTTGTCTAGAAATATATCTACTTAAAATTAGGTTACATATATTTTAAATACGTGCACATATCTTCATAAAATGACACAAACTAAATTATTTAATAAACTAATTAATTACCAAACCAACGATGTTTTAAAAATGAGGAAAACTGCTCCATTTTGTGGGCTTTATATGAGTACAAGGACTTGTTTTTTTCCCAATAATATCACAAAGTAAACAATTATCTTTAATTTATTTACTTACAAATTATGTTTTAAAAAACACACAAATAATACAATTTTGTATTAAAATTTTTTTTGTTGACAATTTTTTTTACTTCGAGAAATTACTATAATATATATTATTATCTATACTAATATATAGAGGTAAAGTTTGTTAGTTTGGATGAACGAAGTAATCTCCGAAACTACTCATCATATTTCAAAAATTCTTTCACCAATATTTAGAATGGACAAAAGGGTGGACTTTGGCTGTATATAAAATAAAAGGACGTTTTGTGGTGACCTATTTTACAACTGAAGTCGACGAAAAAATGGTCAAGCGATGAGTTTTTTACGAACGCTGCCTAAGCGTTAAGATATATTTAAATACTTTCTATAGAGAAGTTGTAGGACTAAAAGTTCTACAAAAAAGTCCGCGTCGACATATATCTATATGTTAAGATTAATTAATACACAAATTGATAAAATATGACTAAAAGTTACTAAAAATTTAGTGTGCGGGTAAGCTAGTTTTAAATATTCACAAAAAATAAAAAAATTCCGATTTCAGCTGCATAATCAAGGCACAGCGTGTTGTGTCTTATATATGGCATATCTTGACAAAAAACTGAAATCAGGAATATTGAATAAGATTTTGACTTTTTTTGTATTTATAAAAAATAATGATATCTATTATTTTAATTGATTGATGTATATTATAAAAGTTATCAACTACGTAAAAAGGGCCGAAAACCACACAAGAAATAAAATATTTAAAAAAAAATGTTTCTTAAAACATAAATTGTAAGCAAACTAATTGACAGATGTTGCAATAATTTTAATAACTTAAAGATACTCGTTTATGTTGTAATATTATTGTAAAAAGACACGTCACAAGTCCATATACTCATATAAAGCCAAAAAAGTGGAGCAATTTTCTTCATTTTTAAACAACGTTGGTTTGGTAATTTATTGATTGATAAAACAATTTAGTTTGTTTCCTTTTAGGAAGATACATTTGTACGTATGGTGTACCAGAGCTAGCAGCAGAAACTTGGCAGGTAGATTCCTGACAATGTTATGAGTCTAAAATGTTCAAGCAACCATGGCTATGGAGATATGCAATATCAAAGATTGCATTTTTTTCAATATTTCTTCCTTATTTTTTGCAAAAAGTTGAACTATCATTACAGTAACTTATGTCAATTATGAAAAATTCATTCGCTTTAATACAAGTCGAATAAAATGATAAAAACCTTGCAAAAATTGAAAAAAATATTCTTTACAAGGTTTTTATCATTTTATTTAAGTAATATTGAAGCAAATGAATTTTTCATCATCGATATAAGTTACTGTAATGATAGTTCAACTTTTTGCAAAAAATAAATCAGAAATATTGAAAAAAAATGCAAACTTTGATATTGCATATCTCCATAACTATTGATATTAGGTCATGGTTGCTTGAACAACTCTTTATATGGATCGTAATGAATAAATTTTTATTTGATATCTTTCTAAACAAAAATTTATACAAAATGCAAGAGAAGATATGAGAAAAAGTTGGGAATTTTGCTCAGATATTGCCTGAAATGATAAGAAAATTCTGAAAGTCATGAATATTTAAACATCTCAAAGATTCTTTAAACTCTTCAGATTTACAAACAGTTTTTACAAACAAAAGATAATAAAAAAAAAAATTATGGGTAGTTTTTATACAACCCCGATGAAGAAAATTATTTTTTCCGAAACCGGTCAGTTAAATACTCAAACTCAAATGGTTACACGAGTATGTACAAAAAAATTCAGCATAAATTTCATTACGTAGTATTTTTAATTTAAAAATTTCTCACCAAATAATTTTCAGGTACCTACACATTTACATATTTTACTAAACCTGTTTTGAAAACATAAATACAAAAAGGCTTACCTGTCCGTAAATTTTTCTTTAGTTGTGTCGAGGAATATATTGATATTAATAGCCATAATACACTATATAGCTTATCTCATATGATATCTCAAATTATTATTTACGGATATAATTAATTCCTAGTAAGAATGGAAATCAAAGCAATAAATAAATTTTTAAAAAGGAATATTCGCTCTAGAACCGATCGAGAACATTTAAAAAATACATTTAAAAATAAACGAATTTTATGTGTTTAAAATATCAAACCACATTTAATGCTCTAAATACGAAATGTAAAGTTACTTTACTTAGATTAAGCACATCATATTCGGTTCGTTGAATCTTTTGTGCTTCCAAGAGATTTCTAACTTTCCATAGTTTCGTAGTTTTATACAGTTCAACGAATTTAAAACCGAGACACCTTGAAATGTTACGTATGGATTGGGCGTAAATCGCTTAACGAAGACAAAGGACTATGTTGGCTTGGAAGTAGAACTGAAAGGAAATCTTGAAAGATTAATTAGACTAAGTATGGATGTCGTCCACAGGCAAACAAGTGAAATTCCTACTAACACAATATATTAAAATTGTGTTAAAACAGAAGGCATTTAAAAATAAATATTAATAGAGACAGGCGTATTAATATGTCCAGTTAATAGTATAATACATTAAAATTGTGTTAAAACAGAAGGCATTTAAAAAAAATAAAATAATAATAATATATATATATATATTGACAGGCGCATTAATATGTCCAGTTACTAGCATAATATATTAAAATTGTGTTAAAACAGAAGGCATTTAAAAATAAACACATATATTGACAGGCGCATTAACATGTCCAGTTTTGATTAAATACAGAGAAAATTAAGTTCATAAAAAAATAAAAGTAGTTTACTTAACAAGATTGTCAAATTAGATTAATACCTACCTATTGAAGTGAGGTATCATAGTACAAAGAACGTGCCATAAAATTTATTTAATAATAATAATAATAGGTATCCATGCCATTTTTGTTGTATTTAAACAGAAGCACTGAAGCATGATGGTCAGTGCACACGACCCTGAATTGTTAATAGCTTGTTGTAGAGAAAATTATTATAAAACAGGTTACGTATACCAAACATTTCTTGAAGGATTCATTTTACACTTCATTTTTCTGCTGTTCTACTAATTTTTTACTGCTCCAATTTTCATATCACCCGCAAGTATGGCACTGCTTTCTTAAGGTGGATAGTACGGCAAAGTGAGCAAATTTCACAATTTATGTCATATCTTCTCTTGCTTTTTTTATCATTTTTTTATATGGACATACAATTTTTTTTTTTTCATCAGGTTCCATATATTAACATAAAATGACACAAACTAAATTATTTAATCAATTAATAAATGACCAAACCTACGACGTCTTAAAAATGAAGAAAATTGATTTACTTTTATGATTGAACGGCCTCGTGAGACAAAAACACGCTTTTAAAAAAACACAAAATTAAATATTAAAAAAAGCGTTTTTAAAACGTAAATTGTAAGTAAACAAACTGATGGATTTTGCAATAATTTAACATATTTTGGAATAATTTAAATAAGTTTAGGAAAATCGTTTATGTTGTAATATTATTGAAAAAAAAGATACCTAACGACACCATTCAGTCGTAAAAGGCCCACAAACTGAAGCAATTTTTTTAATTTTTAAAACAGCGGAGGTTTTGCGAATTGACTAAAAAAAATTAATTTGTGTCATTATAATAAGATTTTTGTATTTAAAGTATATAGAATCTGAAAAAGATTTGAGAAAAAATGGTAAAATTTGGTCACTTTACCGAACGATCGCCTTAATTCAAAATATTTCATTCAGATCTGGATCATCTACTGTAGAAGTTTAGAACTCAATCATTCGACCGTGTAGTAGTTAAATAACACAAAGCGATATCATAAGTATGGATGGTAATTTTTAATAGACGCTGTTATTCAACAGATCTGATATAATACCCTTTAGCACAAAACACATAGCATATAGCATTTTTATGAGAAATTAAGCGAGGATTATTATCCTCAGCCCAGATAAATTAGAAAAATAAAAATGTTCCTGCCTGACATATTTCAAAAAACTTTTCTCAACAAGAGATACTATTAGTGTCAGAAATGGTTAAAAATTATATCGTATTTGACGCCGACTATTTTTTTCTTGCCGTCAGCATCCGGATCCCTGGATTGCTGACGATTTTTATCTGATGGTTAAGATACTAATCACAATGAGCCAACATTAATCACTGATTAAAATAATAATTATTTGCATTTGATGTACATAAACAAGTATAATTACTAATAAATAATATGCATGTAAAATAATAAAGGTAATGATTATATTTTATTTTATTCCACTACATATAATATTAATTGAATACAAGAAAAGCTAGATATTAGTGCCAATTACATGCAAAACAAGCATCATTCTAATGTTATTTGTCGTCATTCATAAATTGTGAATAACCTAACGCCTGTTTACGTTTTAAAGTTTTCTGATTGAATTCATTAATTTCAAACGTATCAAACTTAAAACTTCAAAATTGGCGGCATTGGAATGTTATAAAATATCTGTCAAGATACAGAAATAGCAATATTGCTATTTTCAGAAAACGGCCGATTGTACCCCACATATGATATATGAAACTTGTAGACTTCTTTCCATTTAAGAAACACAATCAAATTAGTATGTGCAAGTCATGCATACGAGGCACATTGTTTCGTTGTATTGGTATTTATACCCGTAAACACCAACACAACAAAACAATGGGTCTCGTACGCACGGCTTACACATACTAATTCGAATGTGTTTCTTAAATGAAAAGAGGTGTACTACACATTGAGTTTTTTTGTCAATAAATGAAAGCGATAACGTATCAACCTTTATTCTAATTAATAACATTGAATGTAGAGATTTTCATATATAGATATTCGCATATATAGATTTTTGTATAAAATATATAAAATTATATTTGTGTAAAATAAACATCAATACGAAACAATTTGGTTTTATAATGTTTTTTTTTTAAATTCGTTATTTTATGTCATAATAAAATGTCATATGTGTCGTGTCATAACTTTTTAAGACCTTAATTTACTGCTAAATTACCGGTAAACCGGTATTAAAGATATCCAAAGTAGGGTTTTACTGATTTACCGGTAATGCCATTTTCCGATAAATTTTGCTTGCAAATTTATCGGAAAATGGCATTACCGGTAAATCGGTAAAATTTGCATGATTACGGATAAATTTGCATGCCCTATTTTAGACCTATTCGGGTAAAAGGGGGCGGGATATGTGTATTAGGGTGGGCCACCGTTGTATGAAAAAAAAAATACGATTTTTATTAGGCACAGAAAGAAAAGGGTGCTAAATGATGTTTTTAGCTCACTTATAAAATTTCATTACCATGGGATATCATCTGCTGCCTCTGGATTGACTTTAAAGAACAAATATTTTGGAAAAAAACTCATTTTTGACGAGTCTTTACAACAAGATTTAAAAAGTTTTAAAATGCATAAAAATGTTAAATAATAAAATAAAATATACTCGTACGAGTTAAATTTATTTATTACAAGAAAATGTTTACAAAAATGGTATTAATATTATTATTTTTATAATGTTTGAAACAGCCGAAAAATCCTTATTTTTATTGAATTTCGGCATGGCTTTCCGAGATAATATTTGGTTTTTTATGAAGCCTACTCTCTCACATTTTTTGCACAATAATAATCATACATACATAATCATCATCAATCCTTTATATAGTGGAGAGTTTTTAATTTATGACCATCGTAAGACAAATATGCTTCATGCCCCGCCCCTCTAGAGGGATTGCTTTGGAAACTAATAATATTGAGATAATAAATTAACGTGTGTATAGTAAAGACTTTAGGTTAGTGAAAATTAAAATAATCGTGTTGTACCACAAAGTAACTGTCATCCTAATTAATAATTGTACATACCAATCCAGCATTATATGTATTATTTCCAGGCTAGGTCCGAGTATCACGTGACCTGCTAATAGAATTACAACTACTGGGAGCGGCAAGCCTATCAATTGCATGAAAACATTTGATTAGCTACTCTTAAAATATAATTCCACCAAAATAGAGAAGAGAAACAAGCGACGTCATCTTTCTACATAAAATAACCGATTAAAACGCAGACAGTCCACACCTACTCAGACAAATATGCCATTTAGATCAACCAGAATCGATCTCAGCTTTGGTCTTCCACACTAACACATTTTAGGGAGTTTGACGAAATATCACAATAACTGCAATTAAATCAAATATTATCATGTAGGTCCCACCTCCTATAGTCCTCTCTAGAATTACTTAATTCTTTTTCATTCAGCATATCCATTGATGAGCTCATTATTTTATATTTTTTATGTACATAAAAATAATTCTGAAATAATAGAAAAAATCTATGTACTTAATCTAACGGAAATACAAAGAAATCCATTCAAAAAACGGTTGCCACAGGTATGCAACCAAGTTCCTTATAATTTTTCCAGCAGTTTATCGTGTACAAAAGAGGTATTTGCGGAAATCTGCACCATTTTTTTAAGACGAAGAAGAAAAATGAAAGACAAAGAATGAGTCTGGAAGAATGTGCAACTTTTAGTGCAAGTAATAAAATGTTGGTCCATTAAGGCAAGTCTAAAATCTGTGCGTGCTCTGCGCGCGGGGGTTGGGAATATGTGTGCGAACAAATATTTATAAGTGTGCGGCGGTGGTAGAGGGAATATTGGATACAAGCCCAGAAATTTTGGCTTCCAGGAAACAGCGATACCAATTTCACCATATTGAAACTTCATGATTATGAAAAATTTGAGATTTATGTATCGTGGTCTGGTGTAAATGAATAAACTTTTATTAAATGTTGAAAGAGCTTTTTACTTTTTATTACAATGAGTCCCAAAATCCTTCGAGTAATACCTGCTAGATGTCGATAGACTAAATCTACCCACTAATACTTTTACCACTCTCCCAAGTGCATGGTAATTTAGAGGAATTATATTGTAACGAGATGGTGAACCAAAAACCTCGCGCGCTGTCAAAATCTTTCTCGAAATTTTTTACTCGGTTATACAACAACTATGGAATATTCTGAAATCGTTTAGGGTTTCTCGAAATTTTTGGAACCCTCCATAAGTATTTCGAAACGACTAGACAGTTATCGTCAGGTCTCGAAAGACATTTATTTACCTATAAATACAAGGGCGTCACGCATGGCAGTCAGTCAGCACGCACATTCACGATGTTTAATCAACGTGATATTAGCAATGGCGCGCAGCGCAGTTTGACCAGCGCGTACACCACCGGCGATAGTAAATAAAGGAAGTTTCTATCGGCGGGCGAGATGTATTTCTGTGCGAAAGTATGCGAAAATTTAACAGGATATTCGAGAAGGTGATCGATGCAATAAAATAAGTTGTTAATGAGTGCAAATTAATAAACAGTGTAATAATAAGTATATGGAATATTCTAGAACATTTAGTGACTATAAATTAAGTAATAGTGTTCCAATATAAACTCGTGTCCAGTGGCTTTTTGCGCAGTAAATATATTTTAATCGTTTTGGTTTTTTCATTTGTCTCCCACAGACACGTCCCGTGTCAATATGAATTTTTGTTATTCGTATATTGATGTTTAACTTCCTACCACAAGGTTTTTGTATAGTTTGTGAATATGGGTCGGGTGAGGCAGGACGCGCTCGGGCTCACCTTGAGGTTTTCACTGAAGGTGGACACGTCCCGCTTGAGGCGCAGGTGGAAGTGCTGTCCGTGCGCCCGGAAGCGCACGTGCACGGGCGGCGCCAGCGGCGCGGCGGCCAGCGCGGAGCGGCGCGCGCGCGTGTGCGCCTCGCGCACGGCCTGCGGCTCGTAGCGCAGCGGCTCGTAGTGCGAGATGTACTCGCTCAGTCGGCGCCGGGACACTGGAAGGAACAAAAACAACTATTAAATCCCCGCTCCTATACGCTAATTCAACGTTACATTATTTTTCTGAACGCCAATATCTGAAAAGCCACTAATTTCTGAACAAAAGAAAAAATATCTCGCGCAATTTTATAATACGCCTAGGGTTCTACGTAAGCGTTAGAATAATGTATACGCATAAAAGAAATGTGTAAATACGATTGCCTTCCATTATTAATATAATTAAACGAGAAGAACGGAAAATCTGTTTCTGGAAATCTGGAAAATTCGAAAATAAAATTGAACCGTTAAAAAATAAGACGAGACGCCGTATTTTTCAATAATAACTATGTAAGATTTCGAAGAAAATGATAAATGGGAAAATATATTTTAATGTGTCGAGACACCCTTTGAATAAATAATTTATGAAAATTCAAAATAAATTCCAGCTTCAATGTGTAAGGCAATGAAATTAATGTATAACAGTCTGTATGAAAATCCAATCCATAAACTCGGGCGAAGCCAGATATTGAACGTATTTATGAAATTGCATCAATGACCGATTTTGAAAGGTGAAAATATAACAATATATTTGCTCCGATATTTATACAGAATTTCAAATATTATGATGAGTACTGTATTTTATACGCCTATATATTTATTTGAATAAATAAACAACGTAAAAAGGATGTGCGTGTCGGGACAGGAATGCGTATTCTTCAGTTATGTATTTTTGCACAAAGTGTTATAATTATTATGATTAAATTTTTACATATACAATCAACGGGGATGCAATGTAAGAGATTTTTACCAATCAAATTTAGTGACAATGTTCTCATGGGATCGGAATTACACACATAATACGAAATTACAATTTAACAATACATATTATACGTAGTTTACATTTAAAAGAAGAAATTGATAATATCAGTCAATTCGCCGAAGTCTGATAGCTAAGTATAAAATTTCATTACAAAATATAATAAACAATATTTCACACGCAGAAAAACGTGACGTCTTAGAAAATATAACATTACCCTTACCGCTTAAGATGGATTTAAATAAATGAAGTGGTAACAAACAAAGTCAATTCGTTTAATTATATTCATTATAAATAACCACAAAGTAATAGCAAAATACAATGGTATAATTATAAAATTAATTAATTATTTGCTGCTTGTTAAAATAGTGTCAGGGTAAAAAAGTGATTTTTGAGGGGAAAAAAGGCTTTGTTCTCGTTAAGGTTCTTTTAATTGTCTCATCATTCGTGATATGGAGCAAAATATCTTAATAAATCTTTGTAAAATTTAGCGTGAAATTTGAGTCAAATTGAGCGAGCGCGCGCTTAAATTTATTAAAGAATATGTAGAGGGTTTCTTAGACCATTACTGTACTGACATTGAGTACTGACCATTTTGCTAACATTCAGAATATATGTAAAAAATGTTGGGTGTAAAAGCAAAGGCAGCAATATACAAAAAATAAAAAATGTTTTGAGTTAAGTCACAGAGGATTACTAATTGAGAACGTACTGAATTATGAATTTTATGTATCTATTATCAATCCCTTCCAAAATCATCTTTCCTATAAATTAATAGGCTATATTTCCTATAAAAACTCAAATTCTTAAATATATTAGTAATCCTCGATGACTGCATTAATTTTTTTTAAATATTGGATTGGTGCCTATGCTTTTATTATCCCTCATATGTTGTATTTTTCAACGTAAAAATAAACTCAATTTTAACACCAGCCGTTAGTTGATTTATAACAATGTAAATATTAAGCTTTAAATGATTTTACTCGTTTAGTGATACGTAACAGGAAAATTAGCATTTTTAATTTTTCATCTACTTCCTTTGTGTGACTTGTCTGATGTTAATGTAGGGTAAGACTGGGGCAAACGGTCACGCTTAACATAAAGCGAAAAATATACAAAAAACAAATATAATTATGCTGGATGATTAAAAAACACAAGATTAACAAAATGGGTGTATTTAAAAAATATTTACTTATGTACTTATACACGATATAAACAAAAAAGTAAAAATCCAAGGAGTGTCCGTCTGCCCCTTAAAAAGGGGCAAACGGACATGTATTCACTATCTTCAATATAACATTTTACACATCTGAAAAAAGGTTACTCTGCATTTAATCCACATGCAGCGTGATACCAGACATTACACTAAAGACACTGAACCCAATTTTCCCCTTCTTTATAGACACCATTGCAAGAACCACAATTCTCCGTTTTCTTCTGACATTTAGTATTGTATATTTTTTATTTTTTGATTTTCTTCACATTTTGGAGTATCTTCTTAGCTTTTAGCTCAGAAATAAGTTTGCTTGTAGTTAAGATCCTGGACTCGGTTCCTTTACGTCCTTTTCTTGAAGTTTTTGTGACTCCAGATGTTCCAGGTAATGGACCGATTTCCTCAAATGTACTTGGAGCCATAACCGTTGTGTCGGTTGTATCTGTAGTGTCCATGATTTCAACACTTACCAAACTTTGTAATGCTATGTTTTCAGAGGAAGAATCATTTATATTTACTTATGGGATATTGGTTACGATGGTATTCATTGGAGTTCATTTTTTTGTCCAATGCACGTGTGATCGCCGAATTTAGCCATGTTTTCATCTTTTTCAACTCTTCTCCGCTATGTATTTCTTGGAATATTAAAGACATAGACTTTTCACTCCAGATACATCTTGTAGATGTTCTTTTACGATTACACATTGAACTACGACAAAAAGGGAATAATTAATATGAGATAAGCTATGTCCGTTTGTCCCGGTCTTACCCTATGTATATCCATATAGCTAATAAAATTCTTTAAATAAACCTTATTTATTTATGGTTTTTGTGTTTAATTTGTAGAACTCCATATTTATTTTTAGCTAAATTTAAAATAAATTAAATTTTAATAAATATTATTATAACCCGTAGAACTTAATAATATTTATTAAAATTTAATTTATTTTAAATTTAGCTAAAAAAAATAAAAAATAAAATTAACCTCATTATTTCGTTCAGAATATTTTGATTATGTTCAAATCTTTCAGAACAGTGCTGGATTTTTTGTCACAGAGACATCTTAATCAATTAATGTATATTATAGATGTCTGTCTCACAGAGACGAAACTGTATTTTTATGGGAAATTAGGTATAGAAGTCTTTTGGGTGTTCATAGGACTTACGACTTATCGTATGGTTGGCTTAAGTGATCACTTTACACAATGTAACGTTCGCCATTTCTAACGAATTAACATACTAGTGTAATGTTAGTAATTCGGATGAATTTCATTACACAGATAGAGTATATTGCTATCAAAAAATTCCGCAATCAATTTGTAGAGGTCTCATTAGTGACATTAACAACATTATAATAATTAGCGACATCTGCGGGCAATGAGGGGTAATGAAAATGCTTTGGTGTAGGCCGCGTGGAAGGATGGTTACAACACACATGTAAAACGTGGCACGTAATTTAAATATATATACAACTTCCAAAAAATTAATGGACATGGTATATTCTATCATGGGTGGAAACGGCGAACGTTACATTGTGTAAAGTGATCACTTAAGCCAACCATACGATAAGTCGTAAGTCCGATGAACACCCAAAAAATTTCTATACCTAATTTCCCATAAAAATACAGTTTCGTCTCTGTGAGACATCTATAATTACATTAACTCATTATTTAGTTTTATTTGTACACATTCATACAGAATGAATTAAATGGTTATATTATAATTAAATGTCATGTTCTTGATAAAATAATAACCAGAGCGCAAAAAATATTAACTTATTCAATAGCAACGTATCGAGGTCCTAAGCGGCTCTACCTGACGGCGAACTTCCACATTATCGTTTCCACCGAAACAATACAAAGCGATTGGCTCCGCTGTATCGTTTATAACGTTCGCAATAGAATTGTAAATCCCAGTACAGGCAGTGTGTGAAGGAAGGAAGATAAGGCTTTTTAAGTAAATTATAGCTACGTTTTCTATACGAGCGGAGAGTCACGGCGACGGGAGCAATAAAATAAAGAATGAAGCCCATTGAATATCCGCCCTTCTACAAAACTCCGACGTTCGGCTGTACGGACGTTTGCCTTTTATGATTTATCCAGTCTACGAGACGATCTTATATTTCTAAAGGTAGAAAATACAGGTTTTGGGAAAACAATATAAACTTTATACACCTTAATCCGGTGGATCTTTTTCAATTCTTTACATTTTATTCAGAAAACTTAGTCTATACAGAATATAAGTACACGGGACTAGAGGTAATTATAAGTTCTTCCACATTTAAAATGGGCATTAAAACTTTCATTTACGGCAAATAAACTGATAAGAGTAGACTTATTCTTTAAAGAGTTCTAGGACAGAAAAAATCTGTAAAATTAAACAATAAAAATTTTAATATACAGGAGTTTAACTTCATGTTAATATTTGACTAGAAGTAGATAATGTATGCTAAAATTTAAATACGATCGAACATTTCGTTATTCAAATGAAATGTACTTTATTGTGGCAAATTGAAGACCCCATGGCAAGAAGTTGTTAACATTCAAGTCATTTTGAGATAACATTTACATTTCGCCTTTGAAAAATATGTTTTATTGCTGATTCAAGATTAATTTTTATTGATTTATGTCACTAAAATATCAAAAAAGTATTTACAAAGTAATAAAACGCATTTATGCATAAAAAATAAAAATATACTAATTTTCCCTAAAAAAATGTAGTTAACGACCATTTTTTCGCCTCTGGAACTCATTTTTAATAGAATAACACCTTTTTAAAATTGGTAAAACACGAACACCAAACAACCTTTCAAATGCTATCCGTTTTTACCATCCGTTATCCAAAATTACAAAATACCTGGCTTGTTAATTAATAATACAAAACATCGTATGTACCATTTAAAATTATTGAAAAATAATATATAAGTATATATTATAATAGTCTTCAAATAAAAACAAATATATAACATAGTGCCAGAGTAAAATTTATATTAACCATCAATATTCTATTATCAATCAAATTAAAAGGCATGTTAATTTCAAAATGATGGTATGAACATGTTATTATTGAAGATAACATGTTCTTGCCATTAGTAACTGATTTGATTTTTATGAAAAAGCGTAGTTAACATGTTCATCCCTATGATTTGAACATGTTCTAATTATTTTTAAATTCTGAACTTATTTCCAATGGAAAGAGCATACAATATTTAGTTTAGAAGGCTTATTAACTCATTTTTGACAAAAATGTTAGGCAACGACTTATTGCCATGGGAACATTATAAATTGATTTCAAATCATCAGAGTAGTAGGAACATTATGTTATATTCCGTGTTGTGAAACGAACAAATTATATTACAAATTTTGCTCACAAAGATTTGTACTGTTCTATGGATGGAGATCTGCAATAATATGCCAATCCATTTAATATTATTTTGATAATTAATAACAGATCCAGAATATCGAATAATGAAAAACTTTGTGCCGTAGTAGAAAATACAACTATTAAAAAGGTAAACACACGGTACAAAATGCTACTTATTTATATAATTAATAAAAACAGAGTGTTAGTTAAATTAGTATAAACCACAACCAGATTTTAAGTCTACCGCTCTCGAGACGTACCCGTCTCTTCGTCAGGACCAACACTACACTACTATGTTCACAACACTAACGCCAAAACCATAGTATTGTTAAACAATAGTATGTTGATTAACAATACTATGGTTGTCGTGTAGTGTTGTGAACATAGTAGTGTAGTGTTGGTCCTGATGAAGGGACGGGTACGTCTTAAAACCGGTAGATCTAAAATCTGGTAGTGGTTTTTACTAGATTAACTAAAATATGTTATATAATGTCTTACCGCAAAGTTAATGCTTTAAATATTAAAAATATTAATAATAACAAAAATAAACTTAGTTAGTATTGGAAAAAAAACGTGTTTTAGAGCCCATGGCCCCCTCGTCAGGATACAAATGTGTACTAACAACATTAAATTTGAAAATCGAAATATAGACAATCAAAATATTTAAAAAAATATACGTTTTTGAAGAACCGGGTAAAACCGTCGTTGTCCGCTGTAATAGTTAAATTTGTATCTGTTTATCCAACGCAAGAAACAAGAATAACAGCCCACCGAACGTCAAAAAACGTCTTCGTCAATTTGACAGTACATACATTTAATATACATAATACATAAAATATGTTTATATAGTAATAAGTTGATTCAATATTTGTATGAAAAGAGCATTAGTGAAAGAAATATGGACTTTGAAACTACAAAAAACTGTTTTTCTCTAAATAAACATTTCTTGACATTCATTGTTTTCCCATAGATTCTTAATTTATTCTTGAATAATTAAATCCCTATAGCTAGACCGCATTCAAAAGAATGTGCGAAAAAAATATGTGTATTGTTACGATGCAAAAATGAACACAAAATAAGTTTTTATAGAAAGTAAGTAACCTTTTTTAAACTAAAAAATGTATATTTATTTGGAATATCACATTGAGGATCAACTTTCCCCCGCTTTCTTCCTACCGGACAAAGCTAGGGAATGGTCTTTTGCATATTATATATAAAACATATTTTCATAACAGAAATTGTTTTTTTTTAATTTAAAAATTTCGTTCCAAACCGAGTCTCAGTAAGTGTTAAAACGTCTTATTTTAAAAAAGCGAGACTTACTTACAATCACAGGTACTTTTATACAATTAAACTACAGGTGTTTTTATACACAGTTATAGGTACTTTTAATTTAAGAGTATTGAGTTTCCCGTTTTATAATTGATTTAAAATTTACAAGTTCGTAGTAGTTTTTTTAAACAAGTCAAACGTATTGGAACCAGCCGCGGCATCAGGCTGTGTACCAAGAAATTTACGTTAGTTCATGACTTTGCATTTAAGTGATCTGTGATTTTATACCAATATTAATATATAATTACATATCTTCGACTCCCGCAATATTTCGGAAAATCTCACTGTCCAAAATGGTGTTTCCATATGTATGTAGTAAAAGCTAAACGCGTAACGTAATTGATAGCTAAAAACTTTTTACGTTCACTTACGTTTCATTACCAGTTTTATTTACAACCAGTTAAAGGCAGTATAAGGCTTTATCCACCACACCCCGTGACGCGTATGATGACGTACATCCACTTAGAAACCGCCAACGTTCGTTGTTGACCTAAAAGCTCGTCGACAAAAGAAAAAGAACATCCGAATCACATGGCCGTGTGGAAAGCGGAGCAATGGAGGATAAACGTTCTGTCAACCAGATGGAAATAAAGTAATGACTACAAAAATAATGCCCCGTATATGCGTGCATGTTTTTAAGAGCAGTTATGCCGACTAAATAAATGACTAGTTAAAGTACGAAATGTGTTCAAAATATATCGAACCTTTGATCCGCTGAAACATACTTATTCATACACACAATAGTTACTATAATCTCCTTCAAAGCACTAACTTGGGGAATAGACAAAAATCACGCGGAGCCATGTCGGGTGAGTAGAGAGCTTGAGAAACCTAAAAAGCATGAATCAGAAGAGAAGAATGGGCGGGTGCCTTATCTTAATGGAGCTGCCAACTTGTCACTGCCCACATTCGTTGTCATGGTCGTTTGCAATTCACAGCATCACAAAGGCGACGAAGGCCCTCCTGTACGCGTATGCAGGTAGTATTCCTTGGTAATGGTTGCGTCTTGTGGTGAATACTCGTGATGCACGACCCCACGGGAGTCAAAGAAAATTAAAACGATGACATTTCTACGGACCTGCCGTGCTTTGTTTTTGGCCTCGGGTGTGATGGATATTTATTTTGTTTCTAGGTCATACCATTACGGCGCGGTCACTATTTGCGTAGTGCAGAATGTCCCACGCAAATTTCAAATGGAGTTACTTCTGTTCCATCGTTAGCAGCTTGCGGACACTCTTCAAGCCTAAATCCTCGGTCTAAAATTAATAGGCCGATCCAATGCTTAATCTCACCTCTTTCGCAAGTTTCCGGACTGCGATCTGCACTTGGTGACGCACATTGATATTTCGGCTTATTCGGACACGGTTCGCTGTCCACTGATGTGAGGCGGTTCTATCACTCCTTTATCGGTGAGATGCTCGTAGCTATCTCATGAAAGCCTGTTGGATCTTGCGAATGGTTTCCACTCGGGCACAGCCAAGCTTTCGTTCTGTCATTTCACAACAATTGACAATCCGAAGGACACACTACACCCCTTCACTCAGAGGCTGACTGCCAGCAACTGACGTTTTCTGTGGATGGTAAAAAAATTCACGCCTGTGAATGAATGTCCGCTGCACATATGCACCAACGGAAACCTTCCGTGCTTCGTTAGTTTACATATTTCGAGCGGAAAAACTAAAGGTTCGATATTATTTGGAGACACCTCGCATACAAATTTTCAATTAGCAACAGTGTGCGTTACAGTTGATTCCAAAAAAACTTCATACAAATTTTGTCAGTGTTTTGAAATTCATCTTAATACATAAGTAGGAAGACTCGTACAAGATAGAACACACATCCATTTGTACAATTATTTTTGTGATAAACGCGTATTTTTGTTTTTCAACGCCTTGTTTATACGATTAGTATTGTATATTTCTTTATAGTTACAAAATTGTTTATCGGAACACAATAGACTGCTTTAAGGAATATTTTGTTTTCAGTAAATAGCTCTTATAATGTAATTGGGTAGTACAGGCATTGTGTACATATATTTTTACATCCGAGTGACTGACTGGATACCAAAAACATCCACATGCTCTTCAAGTTTGTGTTTACTGGGGTATTATGCCGTGTTGTTACGACCTTTCGGGCCGACGTTTCGGATACCATTGCAGGGTCCATCATCAAAAGAGACATTAAGACAGTTTTTGGTACCAACTCAAAAATTAAGGATTTGTTGAGATCAGCGAAGGATCGAGATCGCTTACAAACAGACGGTGTGCCACTCACTCAATTGTCGAGACTGCGATAAAGTATACGTGGGACAAACGGCGCGTACAATTTCCAAAAGGGTCAACGAGCACAAACGGCCATGCAAACTCAGTCATCCAGAAAAATCAGCACTGGCTGAGCATTTTCTGGATACCGGCCATCATTTTGCATTCGAAGCGAAAATCCTTGGAAAGCCTAAGAGTCACCATACGCGTCTTATCAAGGAAGCACTAGAAATCTACAAGCACCCGATAAATATTAATAGAGATGATGGTCTCAAATTAAAAACATCTTGGTATCCGGCGCTTCAAAGTCATTCTCGTCGCAGACTCCGCAGAGATAGTGATCAGACAACAGAAGAATCATACATACAGCACAATACAACACATCACTTCGGCACGGTAATGCAAGCCAATACTTAACTACAACACCAACATTCACAACAACACATCAACCCTGATGATGGACCCTGCAATGGGATCCGAAACGTCGGCCCGAAAGGTCGTAACAACACGGCATAATACCCCAGTAAACACAAACTTGAAGATTCTGAGTGGCCGAACATTATTATTAACATACTCAATAATACTCACATAAACCCGATAAAATATAATAGTTACCTGAAACCATGTCTTTTCATGCCGACCAAATTCAGTTACGTGGTTAGTTAGATAAAGTTAATAAATTATAATATATTTTAATAATGATCGTATTTTAATAATTAAATTTTATTTTTTCAATTGGTCGAGCAACTTTGTAGATTGAAATTTAAAAAAATTAATTTTATTATTTGTTTTAATCCACTTATATTTGATTAATTACACCTACATGTTTCGTCAGGGTGTTTTATATATGTCAAAATATCAAAATGAATAATGTCTTTTGTTTTGGTTTAGTAAATTATTTAAAAAAATATTTCAAATATTATTGCTGAAGTTCTTGATAACACAAAATTATTGGAAAAATTTTTAGAGTTAGACTAGTAGTTAAATTTAATTGATTATTAATAATATTTTGTTTACTTTTACATACTTTACTAATTTTTAATGATTCTAAATTATTCAATTTCAGACCAAAATTATTTATGTGTAATTAATCAAATATAAGTAGATTAAGACAAATAATAATTTATTTTTAAAATTAAATTTTACCTTAAATTAAATCATACATCCGGGCAAAACGACGGATAAGATTTAATATATCGATAGGTAGGAAACGGCTAGAAATGTCGAATTATCGACGAAATGTAAAGCTTTTGTATCAGGAGTGACGCGAAGCGGCATTCTTCAGAAACGGAATTGTCAAATATTTGACAAGGCAGACGACGACGCCGACACGTTCCAGAATGGCGGGATTTGTGTTATCTTAGCCACACAAGAGAAGAAAAAGTTAGAAATCACAAAAGTCCATAAATCTGGCTTGGGAAAGCTTCGGATCTCGGAGAAAATTGAATATTGTCGGCAAAAAGGGAGCGAAAATATTGAGGCATAAACAAACAAATGTGTATTTATTTATTCAGTGTTAAATATTTAGTCAGTACTTTACAGTATATGAAAAACACTTTAATACAAAAATTTTCTTTACTTTACGTCTAGACAGATTAAATATTATATTTATTAATAATAAATTTACGAGTACATGCAAATTTTACGTGCATTTCAGAAATAAAATGATAAGAAATTTATTTTTCTAAATAATTGCATGGACTAGATTTATAAAAAATATTTTTAATAATTACTAGGCTGACTTTCCAAATGAAGAACAATGCTTTTTTTAGTATATTTCCATTATTTATATGAAAAATTGATTCGTTCATCTCAGAATATACTAAACGGCACATAGGATATATTATATATACAGCGACGATATATTGTTAATTTCAGTAAGAAGACAGAAAGATAGTTGGAGAATGGGTTTATTGTAGTATTTTCTTGTAATTCTGCTCCTTCCTAGCCGTTTAGCTCCTGCATGAGCTTTGTAGTTCGATGGGACTGTATGAAGTATTCGCCTCCACTGCTCCCAATCCTGGGCCATGTTGAGTGCGGTACTTAGTGCAGATGTCGGTTTCTCTTTTGTTATTTGTCCTCCAGTTCGCCGCCTTTCTACACTCACAGTGATTATCTTCTCGAGACTGTCCCGGATTTTTCCGGAATCTCTTCATATAAGCATAAGCTCAAATAATTTCGAACGTGGAAGCCGATGGTGGGATTCCATCATTGTTGTGAAGAAGCGAAAATACCGGCCATTCCACTATGCAACCCAGATTAGCGATGGCCATGGATCGGTGTCGATATTTGATAAGCCAAAATCTTTAAAAAATATTTTTGTTAAAATTAAGTTTTTCCATTATGTACTAAACATGTATTGAATTTGATTGTACACGATCTTTGATTAGTGGGTGGCAGAAGCACACATTTAGTGAGTGACGCGCCAGAAAATTATTATTGAACATGTAACCGCATCCCTTTATCGGACGACCACAAATTAAACGACCAGTAAAATATATTTATTTAAAAAGAAGACATCACTAGCGATTGTCAGATTCGATCAGTATTTTGGATATACGGATATCGTATGTATCACGGAGTTATACATAATAGAGAAACGGTTTTATTAATAACAATACTCTTAGCTAAACTCGGTCTTTGAGATTTTGATAATATTTATCGCAGTAAGGTCGTGTACTTTACGGCATTTTCAGTTGCATGGAAACTGGGTAAGTACGAGTCGAGAGGGGATTGAATGTACTACATCTATACCAAATGAAAGAAAAATGTTAAATACTTTTCACTTGGAGTATCCTGTATTCAATACTTCGATAAAAAAATTACATACCTCAAGATAAACGTCATTTAAAATTAAGAACAAACATTATTAAATAAACTGATGTGTAAATAAACAAACACGAAAAGAGAGATAAAAGCAAACAATCTGAAAGCGAAAAAATCATCTCTATACATAAAAAACTGTTACAATTTTCAGTTATATCAATATTCTACCTAGATAATATTTTTAAAAGTAAGCTACAGGTCGATTTTTGGTCATGGCACTTGAAGGATGTGTTGTGTACTTTTATTCGCTGAAAACATTGTAATAAATTAAATAATTATTAAGAATATTTTGAATGGTCTTGTGTATTCACGAACGTTCAGAATCATCTGATGTCATCAGCTTTGTCCCTGTTTCGTTTTCAGCGGACATTGGTACACAACACATCATTGAAGTGCCATGACTTGTAAGGCTCGTGTTCCATATAAAACAACACATTCTCGAAGTGCCATGACCTGTAAGGCTCGTTTTCTATTTAAAAAAGTAGTAAATTTTTGGTCAGCTATAACAAAGATTTTAAATTACGAAAAAACTTATAACTAAAAACGATCATCTTAAATTTACGAAATGTTTGATGAAATCACCCAAATATGTCTACTACATATAGCGTTTGATATTGTGATGGATGTGGTAGTACCACAGTGTATTGATCACATATTAGACGACGACTATTATTTATCGCGAAAAGCAAAAATGAATTCATCATCGATGATAATACGAGCAGACGACAGCGAATGAAACCGTTGTTTAGTTGCACAACGTGATTTCTTGAATGTAATGGACATATAATATTGAATGTAATAACAATACTACCAGGAAAATAAACATAAAATATATTTACGGTGTGTATTACAATTAACAAAAAGGAAAAAAAAATCATCAGACAAAACTTAAATAAATAATTAAGATAAATTATAGAAGTCACACAGAGACGAAGCTATATCATATATGAATATATGAGGAACGTATGTAGAAGTATTTTTTTCTAATGGCCCAGGGCTCACAACCTTACGAGCTGAAGTAAATGATCACTCTACACAATGCAACGTTCACCAATTCCATCGTAAGAACATCCACACATTATAAAATTTGTTCTAATCTAAGAATCTTTCGTTTTTTTGAAGTTTTTAAAGGACTATGCTAGACACATCTGTAGTATTTTCTCGTAAACTAGAAATTTTGTGGTAATAAAAAAAAACACAGGTGGTAATGATATCTCTATATTTTAAAGTGGAGTAATAAACAAAATACTTTTTAATGTATCCATGAAATTCCTACGAATCATTTTAAAATATGTACTAGAAAACGCTAGAAAATTAGTATTTTAAATTTTTTTAACTCCTTTCATAAACCAGTATATATTTTAACAATATTTTTATATGTTCATGTTCATAAATAAACAATTCAATTAAAATGTAAGTTAGGTTTATTCAAAAACAATATTTTTTAGTACCTACTTATTTTAAATTAATGCGAAAAACAGAAATCCTGTCAATTATAATCGGTAATACAAAGAGTACATTATATTACTAGTTATATAGTCCGGAAAGATTAGTAAATTGATTCGTCATCACACCCATATACATTTATTTATATTTCCACATTTTTATTTTTCTTAAAATATGTAAGTAAAATAAATATACATAATGCGTTCGTTCTGTTAATATCGCACAGTATTGTATTCTTTCAGCGTGAATAATAAAAAATATATATATGTTTGTTAATCTGGGCGTCAATAGCGAAATTACGCCACTGCGAGAGAGCCATATTTAGTTGTTTTTGATTATTTAGTCCGGTTGATAATGATTCATCCATTCAATGGGATGTTTGGCGATTTTCAAATCATGCTTTTAAAAAATAAAACCTTGAAATAACCGGAATACACTAAAATGTAAAGCAAAATGTGGGGAAGGCGCCAAATAAAAGAATTCATGCAAAAATATACCATTTAAAAAACATTGTATATTTTAAGTTATTCAATAAGAAAAATAATTTGGAAAAATAAATATATGGCCATCAAGTCCAAGATGAGAATCTATAAGGGCAGACACAATCAGGATTAAATAAACATTGAGAACTTCCGAGATGACGACACTGACGAGGGGAGGCTCCTTAAAGTTAGTGAAATACAAATTACAAAAGCTTTATATTATAAAAAAATATTAATTGAAAATTGGTAAATATTAATTGAAAATTAAAATTATTTTATTTATATACGTTAGGGTGTCCCTTATATGGAGCAATTTTTTTAAAGAAAATGAAAAACTTTATTAATATTTCTTAATTACTTTAGAACAGTTGTATCAGCATAATGCTGGCTTTATACCCGTAAGAAAACATATTCTGTGTACATATATGTAAATATTCAGAATCCATTGATTTTTTCTAAGACACGGAAAACGAATTTTTTGGCGGCGGCCTGTCGATTAATGCTTATATTTACATCATTTTTGTAAAAAAATTCAGTTTATTACTTTTATATAATAACAAAGATTTTATCTAAGTCATCGTCCTAAAAAAAATGTACTCTAGGAGTAGATGGGGAGGTAATATGTGTGATATAGTTCATGAAATTTTGTGTGTTTATGAAATTGATTTTCGTTTAATGTCCGGTGTAGTCGAATTAAAGATAACAATGTGGAAATAATTTAATTTACATGAATTTTTGGATTTGTAAATAAAAGTCATGCAGCATTATAGCAGCTCTGAGAGTCCACGATTGAGCTTACAAAAGACAACCAGAAAATTAACGCCTAAAAATCAAAAAAATATTTTTCCTACGCATATTATTAATTATTTTAAGATCGAATTATCTCGTTAAACAGAAAACACCAAAAAAGCTGTGCGTAGTTAGAATATATTGGCGGCATAACAATTTATAACTACATTTTCTAATTAGTATCTCGTTAGAAACGCTCACATATTCATGTGAAAGGTATTAAAATACCGTTATGATCGAAGACTAGGGATAGGAAAAATGAACAGCTCGATCGATATTTTTTAGACTGGATCGATTCGGATCGATTTTAATCCGTCAAGTATGATTTGTATCTTTTATTTTTATTTATTTATTTCACGATGTTGTTTCACTTTTATTCAACAATTTTACTGCAATATATCACAAAATATTTTGTATAAAAAAAATTAGAGAAATGAAATTACGAGTGCATATTTGGCTTATAGGAAATCGTACAAAAAAGTCAACTGATGGAGAATAATACATTATTGGAGGGGTATAAAATCAAAGGCAGCAATATCCAAAATAAAAATAATCAGCAGTCATCGACGATAACTAATTTGGAACGTAAGTACCTACTGAATTCGAAATTTTATAGGAAACATGGCATAAAAATTTATAGAAAACGTGATTTTGGAAAGGACAGATACATAAAATCTAGAATTCAGTACATTCTAAATTAGTAATCTTCGGTGACTGCATTTAATTTTTAAAATTATTTTTTTGGATATTGCTGCCTTTGCTTTTAAACCCCTCATTTGTGATACGAATCAATATATTTCTTGATTAAGTGATTTCAATTTTGTTAAGTAATGATCGGTCCGCAATTTGTCAGACTGTAAAATTCTAGCCAAGATCACATTAGCATGCGCGTAATATTTCAATGTCATTCTCTTCCATATCATTTGTTTAATGAGATGTGAAGGGAGAAAACACAAACTAAGAGCGAAGACATGTATCCTTCATACATATTTTGATCTTATGTAATATTCTGCCATTATATTATATTATACGTGAGTTTATATGGTTAAGGTGACATATTCGATCGGTAGGTATCCCACCATGAAAAACATGACAACTTTTTATTATATTTTAGACATTTAGGTTTCAGGTGGGTTTTAGTTTTAGGTATATATATACTTAACTTGAACAACTAGTTGTTATTCCGACATCGGGCACACATTAAGTTAACACTCCCATTCTGGAACAGGGTACAACATAACTCCAAAAGTCTTGTTTTTAAAATTACTTTATAATTATTAATGATACTGAGCTGGTATTTTTTTTTACGCCTCAACAGTGTTTTGTGATGTATTTCGCTTCTGCACGCACAAAAAACAATAAAAGTCAAAACTTACACTATTTTTTGTAATCCTCATAAATATCCCAAAGAATACAAAACCCAAATAAAATAAAATGATAATGTGTAGTAAGACAGTCAAAAGTAGAAAAAATGATGTTCTCCCATAGGCAATCGTCAATATTCTATACGATACGCTTACTTCATTTTGCTTGCACGGATTCTGTCAGTCGGACGCTTGTGAGTCATGAAACGTGAAAATACTATGGTTTCTTATAAGATGATGACAAATTTAGTAGAATCTTGTTCGTATTGTATAAGAAATGTATGTAATAAAAAATATTGTATCATGTCGGGTGACAGTTGTTTGAAATGATCACAACTAAAGAAGATTCCAGAACAGCCTGGTATAATCTACGGCTTACGAGAGGCATCTCCAAAAGTCTGGAAAACGCGAGGAACTTCTCGAAAACGCGGGAAGCGTCTCGGAATTTCGATAAGAGCATTAGCCACTATAAAGTTAATGTTTGGAGTTATTTTCCGTGCGCGTTGACAGGCGATAACAAAGCGAAGGTAGCCGCAGGCGGCGGGTCAGTCCGGCCAAGCGAGCGGTAGCGGCGAGAAGCCAGTGGTGCCAAGCGAGCGGAGTTTCGACAGCGATTCTAGAAAGTTCTTACGTGGCGAGATAAACGGAAGCGAAATTAATAAGTGCGGAAATTGATGGAATATTCTAGTGAACAGTGATTAATGTGTTAAAGCGAATATAAAGTGTCTATTTACGAGTGACAAATTACGAAAAAGTTTAATTTAAGGAATAGCTTACATTTAGTAGCGATAAGTGACCTTGTACGTTAGTTTAATCGGTCTTCAATAAATCCTGTATTAAATCCCAGCGTTTTCATTAAATCCTCCTGCAGCCACGACACGTGACAATATTATAGAACATTTTCAAACCATTTATACTTTATTAAAACGTAAATATGACTGGGGCCTCATTTGTACCCCGCTCCGGCCTCCGATCCTATTTTCAATCTTCAGGTACCCGAAGGTTAAAGTCAGACCTGTTCGTAAATAATGGTAAATTTGAACCAATTATATGTATCTCAAGTATTGTAAACGAAAGACTCGTTTCAAAGAAAATTTGCTATTTATTTCTGGAATATTTATTGTAACGTAAAGAATACACTAATTAAATTACAAAAATTACTTATAAAAGAGTTATTCATTCAAAAGCCGGGTTAAATTGCGATTATTTGGTCCGGTATGCTAGCTGAAGTTGAAATTATTATAGCCCGCTGTTCAATGATGGATAACTCCCTGGAGGCGTAATATGTCCGTTATTATGAAAATATTAACATTCATACGAAAAACTTTATTTCTCCGCAATATCGCACTCTTCACCTCTTGTAGATCTATTCCTCAAACACGATTAATGGTTACGTTAACAAGTTTTAATATTGACAAAAAATATTTTTTTTTTGGGAAAGCTTTAATTGTTGTAAAAATGCGTCGCACATAAAGAAAAACTCGAGCAAGCTAATACCTACATACAGTTGACGGTATTACGCCAGTTGACAAAACTGTTACTGAAGCATTCTTTTTATTTATTTTTTTTACAAATACATTTTTTTACAAGATAGAGACAGTAACTTATGATGGATATTTCTCTTCTACATGAATGACATATTACCTTTTATATTTACAGAGAATTATATGATAAAATATATAGACAATTAAGTAATAATAAGTAAGTATAGGTACATATATAATAAAATAAAAAATTTATTATTTCTGAAGGTATTTTTTTTCATTTTTTTTAAATGCCTCATAATTTTCCTCAGTCCTCATTTCAACAGGCAATTCGTTGAACCATTTCACACCTCTCAATGTGTAGTGATACTGAGCAGTTGTGGTATGTATCACAGGGATATGTAATTTACCAAGTGTTGCATTTCTGCTACTAGACACTCTTTGGGTCAGCTTATCACTGTGAAAACCTTTATATAGTTAAAGTATGCAATTTTGCTTGTAAATATTTTGTAATGTGGGGACTTGCAATTTATGAAAGAGGTCTATTGTCGGATAATCATTAGGTTTTTAAGAATGATACAATAAAACTGTTTCTTAGTAAGACTATTAAGAAGTTTAATCTGTTTATGTATTTATAAATTTAAACCTATTGTTAATACAATTCATAATTATAATATATATTCATAATATAATTTAAACCTATTGTTAATACAATTCATAAATATCCATCGATGTGGTAAAAGGTTCAAAGTTGTCAGGTATAATGTAAACCGATGGGCCATTAATTATTTGATACTCTCACTGATTGATTGGCTCTACTTCCGTGAAGAATACGTGCTCGTTCAATATTTATATATTTAATTAAAATTAATACTCGATGCATTACAATTTTCTAAACTGTTGCAATTTGTAATATATAAGATTAAAAGTATGTTCTACAATTTAAGGGAAAAAAGTCACTAGCGATGGCCGGTTTTGTTCGATCTGCTCGATCGAACCGAACTCGAAAACCGAAAATCGATAAATCCTCTACATTAGTCATACCATAGTCAAAATAATAAAAGAAGTAATTTTCAAAAATTACAACACTTTGACAACAATGGACATAATTGAAAAGCAGATTATATTCCATTTATGGAAGCGTAAGCTAAAATCTCTACCAAGAAAAGCAAGAGCGCAGAACAAACATATTGAATATGCCACTCGGGGAATACTCTACTCCATGGCTTGAAGAACGAGAGAGTAGTGTGTCGTGTGCACATTATTCTATAGGTACTGTGGCTCACTTTAAATATGCACCAGAGATCCCGGGACGGACTAAATAACTTTGAATTTGTGCTCCATCGGCCGGACTTTCAAAACGAAAAATCTGATGTGTACTCTTTTAGGGAGCTCGATCGAGCAGTGTTCTACAGGGTGTCTCATAGTAGCAAAAACTTTATAGTTGATGATGTCTGTCTTGATAATGAGTCGAAAATGTTCAAGCGACCATGACCTGTTATCAATAGTAGTATTTTAGGAATGCTGCAGATCGGACGCCGGATAGTTTCGGCTGCGGTATCGTCTTTGTCAGCGACTACGGCTCTGCCAAGAGCAAGATGCAAGGGGGCGAAAAAAATCCATAATTATTTTCAAACTTATTATATATATAAAACACGTTTTCCATTAAAACGGGGTTAATTCAGTTGGCATTTGGGTCATTCTCTTTTTTATCGTTTTGTTTGGTACAAAATCCCAACAATAATAAACAACTCTGTCAAAACATAAATGTATTTTTTATTACTTATTAAATACAATTAAATCTCACTTCTTAACAGTTTCTAAAACTTTTCAGATGGTATTATATATAATGAGAAGGTATCATCAAATCGATATTATTAAAAAAAAAAAACATTTTCAAATACCACTACGCTAGGAAAATGAATGGGGACAGTTTAACTACAACAAAAAATAGAATGACCCACTTAGTGGGATCACATCCTCAGGTTAAACTTAACTTGGTCTAACAGAACTCAAATTCACACGCTTGTTAGTTTAACACTAGGTTTACGGCACCCGTCAAATTGACGGATTTCCGATTTGTTTTGTAAATTTTACTAAACAGGCAGAATTTTTTTCTGATTTTTTTAATGACTTTTTATGATGGATCAGTGCAAATATATTTACTGTTTTTTTTTATTCGGAAACCTTTATTTTTGAAAATCTTGTTGCTTTATACCTATCTCTACGGACACCCGTCAAATTGACGGATTTGCTAGTTTAAAGAATATCTCTTTTGAATTCGTCCCATTTGTGAAATTATTACTTTTGAAACAACATAATCATATTTCTACAATTTGTGTAGCAATGAAGAAAGAATGTGATCGATGTTTAGAAAATTTTGTTTCAAACACAAATTACAAGTACCTATGCGCTGCGTAACGCATTTGGAGCATTATGATTTATGGGGTCAATGAAAAAGGTCTCTTCGAGGGTTGATTTCTGGCAATGTTGACCATATGAAAATCTTCAGTTTTAGAATTGTAGCCTGTGTGTGAAGACATGCATCAAGTTTTAAAATTTTAGAAATCACATATAGATATTTGGAAAGAAAAAATCTACTTATTGTTAGAATTTTTTTCGATAATATTATTTTCTAATATTTACTAATTACTTTTGCAATAACATTTATTTTATTTTCACCCATTTTTAGCAACCATGAGTGAATCAAGAAAGTATTTGGAATTATTGAAAGAAATTTCTAAGATCAATGAAGATAATTCCGGTACTAGTTCTGAAGAAAGAGCATTTGAAAGTGAAAGTGAACAAGAATCCGAGACTTCCGAATCCGTCGATAGCTAAATGACAGAAGAGTCATCAGAAGAAGAAAACATTTCAGGTCTTGGTAAAAAAAAAATGCGCATTTTCTCAAGCACTGACTTCGAGAAATAGTCATCCACCTCCAAAAGCAATACAAAAGAACTACTTGCTGTTGATGGAACACAATGGATGGGCTTTGAAGCAAGTGGGTCCAGCGGTAGACTGTCCATTCCCCCAATATTCAAAGGTGTCGCAGGACTACTGGATATTCCAAAAGCACTTTCGAGAATGAGTCATCCACCTCCAAAAGCAATACAACAGAACCACTTGCTGTTGATGGAACACAATGGATGGGCTTTGAAGCAAGTGGGTCCAGCGGTAGATTGCCCATTCCCCCGATTTTCAAAGGTGTCGCAGGACTACTGGATATTCCAAAAGAAATATGATGTCGGGTCATGTGCGAACTGCCTTCGAACTAATAATTGATACGTGCATGTTAGAACATATCAAAGACTGCACAGAAATAGAAGCACGTCGTGTTCTAAAAAAGAATTGAACCATTTCAATTGAACAATTGAGGACTTCAGTTAAAGAAAACAGTTAAATAAAACATTTAATACAAAAAAAACGAAATACTTATGTGCATCCGTCAATTTGACGGGTATATCAAACATGTATATCAAAATCAAAATAAAGGTATATCAAAAATGCCCGTAAACCTAGTGTTAATGCAATGTAACACTCAAAATTTTCCATTCTCAATAATCGAGAAAATTTTACATTAACGCCATTCATCGTCTCCGATGTGTTGAGTAATTTTGTTGAATAACCGACCTTATCTCACTACGCCCAACACAATGAAACTAAAAAATTATGCTTGAGGGTAAAATGATAGCCGGTAACTCAATTTTTTTTGCTTAACGCATATCCTAAAGAAAGAGCTCTAAATGCGGTTCGGAGTAACCTCAAGTAAACCTTTTTCCATTTAAGAAATACAATCGAATTAGTATGTGTAAGCCGTGCCTACGAGGCACATTGTTTCGTTGTGTTGGTGTTTATACACGTAAACACCAACACAACACAACAATGTGCGTCGTACGCACGGCTTACACACACATACTAATTCGGCTGTCTTTCTTAAATGGAAAAAGGTCTATATTAAATTTATTTTCAAAGAAAAATGTGAATAATCTTTTTTTAAGTAAATTAAATATATTATTGCCTACATTTGTGATGCTATGTATATCGGGCAATGTGGTAGAGATATAGGCACAAGAATAAAAAAACATCTAAGAGCATTCAGAGGACTATCCGGATACTCTGAGATGGCGGACCACTGTATTGAACATGATCACTTGTTTGACCAAAATAATGTTAGGGTCCTACATCTAGAGGCGAAGGGTCCTAAACTGGATGCTCTAGAAATACTAGAAATTAATAAAGCAATCTAAAATAAAAATAACCTGTGTCATTCATACCCATTGTTAAAATAAGTATTATTGTATGTAAAAATTAATTACTGTTGTATATGTCAATAAATAACTACCCTCGCCCCCCCCCCCCTCTCTCCCTTTCCGTCATCCCATTACTTTCTATTTGTCGGCCATATTGATTTACAATTAGTTCTAATATTGCCTGTGACGATGATGGTTGTGTCCATCGAAAGCGCTTAGGCTTATATAACTCAAATTAGTGGAATAAAACGTTGTGTATAAATCATTGTGTTTTTTTAAGTTTTAAAAAGCCATCTTTGAATTAATTTGGCGGCTCAAGTGGGTTTGGGTCTAACTGCCCATTATAAGAACCCCTAACAACAACTATTGAGTCAATTTGAAGTGTTTCTTTAGGTTAATATAGAACAATGGACAATTTATAAATAAAATGAATAAGTTGAAACAATTAGAAAGATATATAGAAATAATTGAAAAAATATTTGGTTTCCACCGGAATACGAATGTTAAACATTTAAGATTACGAAACATTTGATACTTACCAACCATGTGTTTTAAAAATGCAACATTACAATTAAATATACAGGGTTATTTGTAAAACATTAATAACCTCGCAGGAATATATGCCTTGATTATGAGTCGAAAATTTTCAAGCTATTATGACCTAATATCAATAGTTATGGAGATATGCGACATCAAAGTATGCATTTTTTTTCAATATTTCTGACTTATTTTTTGTAAAACGTTGGACTATCATTACAGTAACTCATATCGATTACGAAAAATTCATTCATTTCAATACAAGTTAAATAAAATGATAAAAACCCTGAAAAAATTTCAATTGGAATGTTTTCCTATTGGAATTCGAAGAATTTTATTTTTTTATTTGACTTGTATTAAAGGGAATGAATTTTTCATATTCGATATAAGTTACTGTAATGATAGTCCAACGTTGTACAAAAAATAAGTCAGAAATATTGAAAAAAAATGCAAACTTTGATGTCACATATCTCCTTAACTATTGATATTAGGTCATAATAGCTTGAACATTTTCGACTCATAATCAAGGTAGAAATATAGTCCTGCGAGGTTATTAATGTTTTACAAATAACCCTGTATAAAAAATAATAAGAATTATAAATAGCGTTATTGACATCACTTCAAAACTTACAATTTTATTAATTAAAACTTCGGAAAAAATAATTATGATAGTCAAAAAATTTATCAAAATACAATTTAGGAAGATTTTTATAATGATAAAGGATCTCTAATTAATTGGTATAATAATAAGTTCAGCTATTCTAATGAAAGCCGATTTGATATTTTAATATAACAAAAAGAACTTGAATTCTGAATGTTAACACTTTTGATGCAATCTTTATCAAAGTTGAAAAATCCAATATGCAGAGGACGTCGCTACGTGCAATTAACAGAAGTACATAACGATTGAATGTGAGTGTAGGAAAATAAGTTTTTAAATAAATATACAAGCTGTATTGAACAGCGTATGTGAAAAATATGAAAGGCATATTTCTATTTTGAACGTGCAATATTACTTTTGGAACTTTAAAAGCTTGACGTGTGCATTGAGAATGGGACAACTCGTGGAAATGTACTTCCCCATTCACCGAATCCATCACGTTTGAGCAGCGCCACAGTGGCAACGTGCATTCCAAGCTGAATGGAATTCTTCTCGCAGTATGCACTTTATTTGACCCAAGTAGATGCATGCATTGCGCAGGCGGAAGTGCATGGTGCCAATCAATTTCACGAAAAATATCGGAATGTGGAAATTATTATCTTATTCCACATAACTATTTAACGCAAAGAGTGTTAAAATCGAAAAATAATTTTGGTTGTTCCGTACATTTTTCATGCCTATCATTGGAAGTATTTGCCAGAACGTTTAGTGAACGTTCATTTGGAACGTCCCGAGATTGGAACTCGCTACCCTCCGTCAACGTGCGGAAAGAAAACGGAATTTTCAAAAAATCATATCCACGAGTTTGCAAAACATTTTAAATACTAGCAGCTGTAACCCGTCAAAAATGACGGTACTTTTACATGCCGGTTACTAAAGAATAAATATTTACTAATTTATCGCCTACATCAGCTATACCTACTCTAAGTGTGTTCCGCGGAACCCGAGAGTTCCGCGATACCCCTGTAGGGGTTTCGCAAGAATTTAGAGTTTAGAAACCTGATACCAACCAATTGATGAAAAATAAAAAACAGTTTCATACCTCCCATTAGTTAGATTTTTTCTTTTTTAATATCTTCTATTATTATACTTGTTATGTAAGGAAGTAATAAGTAACTATTACATGGTACTTTTATTATGCTTATTAATAAAGAATACACTTTTAAAAACTATTGTTTTATTGTAGGTTCCGTCAAGTATTTCGCTTTTCAAAAGGGTTCCGTCACCAAAAAAGATTGAGAACAGTTGGCCTATACCCATGATATATGTAGTTATAACGACTTATATCAAAATATTTGAGCTTTTTTGCCGGCAGTTAATGGTACTATATCAAACCCTGGCGATTGTGCTGGGCGGACCATGAAATGATTTGCATCTTTGCTAAGCCCTAGTATATAGATATTTATAGTATATTTTTGGCGGTCCATGGAGAGGCGGCGGTAGCCACATGCGTCATGCGACCGCACAATGAAAAATCTAGGCCTGTTTCGGACCAAAAGTCAATAAATCTTTTATTTCTCAAGATATATTAATAAAATTTTGCACAAATATAATGTAGCCTATAAGGCTTCAAATGAAATAATTTTAAATAACACTTTTATATTTTGATATAATTATGTATTTAAAATAATGGTGAAAACATTAAAAAATTACTTTTATCACATTTTTCTCAATAACTTCGGAATTAGCAAATGTTTGCAACTAATTCTTGATCGGAAATAGAACTCGTTTTCTATATGGAAAACCGAGGTCTGTTTCGGATCAAAAGTCAATAACTCTTTTATTTCTAAAGGTATATCTTATTCATAAAATTTTGCACACATATAAAGTAGCATATATAGCTTAAAATGGACATAAATTTTATATTTATATTTTAATACAATTTAATGTAATATGAAGAAAACATAAAAAATGGTCTTTCATCACATTTTTCCCAATAACTTCAGAATTAGCAAATATTAGCAGCTTATTTTTATAAATGTTTCTTATGAATATCTAGGCTATAAATAAATATTAAATGCAAAGCGTGGGAAGACGTGGGTAACTGTCAAATGTCTCGATGAACTAAAAAAAAATTAAAAATTCCTGATTTTACTGTCTAGTCTTTTAAACGTAAATTTTAACATAAAATTAAAAACATTTTAGTTGTTTTAAAATTTTTAAAAGATGGGCTTTTCAGAAATGTATAATACTTTATATCTATTCCTACAAAGTTTAACAAGATTTAACTTTTAAATTTATAAAGTGAACAGACTTGACATGGACATCTAAGTGGGTAAGCATTTTATATTTCATGTCTTTCTTTATTAATTATGAGTTAATTAGTTATATTATATAACATAATAATTAGTTTTAGAACACGTTTTAAGTAAAATTGTCATTTTTAGAAATAAATATAAAAGCAATTTTAAATTTTGTCACGATTATTTTTAATATATTAAATTGTATGAAAAGAAAAATATATTTACAATGAAATTATATCCATTTTAAGCTATATAAACTACTTTATATGTGTGCAAAATTGTATGAATATACCATTAGAAATAAAAGAGTTATTGACATTTGATCCGAAACAGACCTCGGTTTTCCATAGTATTATAGAAAATCGATTTCTGTTTCGGATAAAAATTCAATAACTCTTTTATTTCACAAAATATATTAATCGAATATTGCACAAATATAAATGTAATTAAAAATATAATGTACATAAAATAATTATGAAAACATAAAATATGGTCTCTCATCACATTTTTCTCAATAACTTCGAAATTAGCAAAACATTTGCAACTAATTTTTATAAATGTTTCTTATGAATATCTAGACTACAAATTAACATTAAATGTAAAGCGTGGGGAGACGTGGTTAAGTGACAAATGTCACTTACCCATGTCAAATGTAGTGCGGAAATTATTAACTTGTTTATGTAACAATTTACCTGTTTCGGAAACAATAGTTGTCTTCGGCAGAATTTTTCGGTGTTCTTCATCAGGGGGTTAAGATGTCATACACGATTAATTATTAAAAACTTGGAAATTATGTTTTTTTCTCTTCCTTAGTCGACGACCAAATCTCTGAGCTTCGTGGGTCTTTCTTCTCCTTCTACAAAGCGAAATACGATTCCGGGCCCTGTTTAGAGCGACGAATAGCGAGGCTCCGGTCACACTTGTTCCGTTCATCTTATTGGAGATCGACCTCTCGTTTTCTATCTTCGCAACAACACACTCACTCACTCACTCACTTTAAAAGATAGATACTAATAATGTTTGATTAATACATCATTTTCTAGACAAATGTTTGCGTAATAACGCTGACAAAGATGATAAACACCATCTTGCTAAAATCAACAAAGGGAAGCAGTGACGTGCGAAACTTGACTAGGCCTCATCCGTTGCCTGTCAGCTGTCATTCCAAAACAGAATAAACGATTAAAAATTTGATTATTTAGTTGGTCCTCTCGATCATTAAATTACAAACGTAAATCCCATCTTAAACATTACACTGACAGAAAAATCATACATGATTATTTTTTATCATAGCAAATTAATTGTTATATTAATACGAATTAATTTTATGTTTTAATGTTTCATTTTTATTAATACAATATTACATCATTTGAAACTACGAGTATATCCATTCCTTGATATAAACTATCATGAATATTATATTAAAAATTATATGGCATACACGTCACCATACTATTTTTTCTTATTTTTTACACTAAGCTAAGTGCTTATGCTACAGAAAAGGGGACTAACCTAGTTGTTTCCTGCGACAAGAAACTAATTGGTCACTAGGCGAGTTTCCGACCGCTGGACAAAACAAATAAGGCTATTTTTTATTTTTACATTTTTAAGGAAAATGTGTATAACGAAATGGGGAAAATTTATACAAAAAAAATATTGATTATATTATTTGTATAAATCAACTTGTATAAACCTTTCCATCGTCAGGTTTTTCTATGGTGGTTTTTCTAAATTTGCAAATCATTTATTAGAAAATGATCACGGTTTTGATAAAAATTTAGGACTTTCTATTTAACAAATAAATAATTTTGGTCTGAAATTGAATAATTTAGAATCATTAGAAATTAGTAAAGCATGTAAACAAAATATTATTAATAAACAATTAAATTTAACTACTAGGCCAATTCTAAAATTTCAATTGAAAAAAATATATATACAGCCTAATAATACTAGTTTTTTCCAATATATTGTCACGAATGAATGAAATTCTGGAAAAGTTCATCGACGTTAATATTAATATATAAAAATTACAAAAAATACTTTTTTTGTTTTAGACAAAAATTGGAGGCTCCAACTTTCACGCCAATTGACAACTCCGGTTACGACGCACAATATTAATGTCAACCTTTTTATTTTTTAATGACAAAAATAATTTATATTTATGAAATGTGTAATAAATCATTCTAAAAGTTTTAGGAAGATTAGCTTTATATATTATTACTTATTAAAAAAAATCTAGAAATTCATTAATTTTTCGATAGATTCCCCCATTAAGTTATGTATTTCTACCAATAAATACATATTTAAGCTGACTAAATGAAAGCATTTATTTACAAACTATTTGTCAGACTGGCGGTCAGGAAACGTTATAAATATAGAATAAATGTAAATCATAAAAATATAAGGATACGTAGTGATATATTGTATTTTTAATCGAAAAATCAGTTCCTAGTTATTATGCGCTGATAGGCTTAAGAGCGTTCTTTTTTCCGAAATAATAAATTAAAAATTCTGTTTTAACACAGCTACAATAATTATAGAAAAACTGTTTGTAGCAAGTCATTCTCACTGGTAATGGCCCCAGTTACGATTTCCCCTGAACATTGAATTGACACTCGCAGGAAAACAAAAGAAAAATAAACAAAGTTTTCAATTACATTAGAGGGATCCAAAAGGTCTTAAAGCCGTATGCCTCATTTAATCAAATATACACGTGCGCATTGAAAGTTCTCGCGTCCCGAAAATATCGCAGTATCACATTAACCGTGGACAGCCGGACAGTTCATTGCGTTGCTGAACTCGCCTACTGGCCTCCAGCCGGGGGATGTTTTCGAATGAGGGTTAAAAAACATGAAAGGAAACTTCCTTCGCATGTGCGCAAGGGATGAGGCACTTGAATGGCCACTAACGGATCGCGTCATTTATTCTGGAATGCTCTCAAAGGTGGAGCCACTATCAGAAGATTACATACAATTTATTCTGATTCACAACTCAATTTGTCCAAGATTTCCGATGACGCAATTTTCATAGAAACCTGTCCCGTTTCATTCCATTAAGTCATTATTGTGTATTGGATATCATTATCAAAATAATCGATAGTCATATATGAAAACATGACGAGTGAGGCGTGACTAGCGGTAAATAACCGAGTTCCAATACCAACAACGATGTATGAAAGAGAAACCAAAGTTAAAAGCACATCAGGCCCTGGTGATGGACCCTGCAATGGGATCGGAAACGTCGGTCAAAAATGACAGATATACACGCCAAAATATCCCAAAAACTACTCACAGAAGAAAGCAGAGCTGGCAGGAGAGAAACGAAAGTAGACTGAATGCAGCGAAAACGCATCACTTATGCGCATATATGGTAAATCTATATAGGGTGTCCCGTATCTCGACGTTAAGCCGAAATCGGGTGTTAGACCAAGTCATAATAGTTATCAGAAAAATATTAAAAAAAAAAAAACAGTCAGTTAAAACTGGGCAAAGTATTGATTTTGAATACTTGGTTTGGTAAAAAAGTGACATTTTCTTCCAAGCTAGAGCATTATTTAGGATTACATAATAAAAAAAATGAAGAAAACTAAAGATTTGTAGGCACAGGAGTGAAAAGACCGTCACAGGGTGTAGATTTTTTTGATTTTTTTTAAATGCTTACAATTTTTAAAACACATGACTTAAAATATTTTTCTGATAACTTTTATACGGGAATAAATGAAGAGAGAATATATATAGAAAGAGGCAATAGAGAGAAGAAGTAAAAAATATATATGACACGAGTGTTAATGCATTAGAAATAGAGGAAACGCGAAGGACTTGGCATGACCCTGTTAGAATAAACAATTAATGACCTTAGGATGGAAAGTTAGATATTTAGTTATATGCCTGACTTTAGCATTATTTGACAGTTATAACATAACATGACAGTTACATATAACAACTATTTAATTTTTCATAATTGTGAAGATTTTTTACGGTGTATGCATGAGATCACTTTTATATTCATTTTTCAGGCCGCGGAAAGTAGACGAATTTTTTGTCTCTCTATATTCTATGCCTGTATTTTCATATACTTTATAACTAAAATACGAATTATTTTAACGTACACAATAAGTTAGATAGATTGACTAGGGAATTACAAAATCTGATTGGAAAACAAAGTTTTCACGGCACCCTAACAACGATAATAATTCATATATGTCATAATTTATTTTATGATATTCGATACAGCAACGCCATTTTTTTAGACGAGCTGAACATTATACAAAATACAATTATGAAACAAACTTTATATGTGCGTACAACGAATGTTTGCGTCAATCATAAAATTGTTCGATTAAAACAAAAACAGATTATCCAAATCCGTCAAATCAATCGTAAACGTGGTTGATCAACATAGACTTAGGTACCTACCTACCTACAGGTAGGTACATACTTTTGTGAACAATGAAAGAACAAATTAAATTTTAATAAATATTATTATTAAATATGACTGTTTGATGATGGTCTAGCAAGCTGAAATACTTGTCACATTTAAAATAACGCTTAACTTGTAATACTAGCTGTAACCCGTCGTCTTTTGCATGTCGGTTCCTGAAGTATAAGAATTTATTTATTTATATAAAAAAAAATCGTAAAAAATACAGACGGACAAATACAGATATTGGGATAAAAGCTTTGTAAATAATTTAAACATTTAAACAGCTTCACGTTTCGACGCTGATATTAAATGTAACCCCAATATTTGTAACTATAAATAAGGGAATTGTATGCATCGCAGTGTTACCATTGGGTAAAAATAATATCTACAAAATAAAATAAATTAATTCACATGTGTAAAACTCATCAATTTTTTATATATATATGATTTTTGGCGACTTATAGAATTAGGGACGTAGCTCAGAGCTAGAGCGCTCGCCTAGCATGTGAGAGATGCTAGGTTCGATTCTCAGCCATACCAAAAAAGTATTAACTTATTTATAGCTGTACACTCGTGAAATAATAATAACGTTTTTTATCAACAATATTTAATATATTTTAACATTTTTTCAGATTTTTCTTGCCGGCAGACGAGGATATTAATTTAATGAAAAATTAACACAATACTGTCCTTCGATTACAATATCACTCTAGTGACAACATAATTAAATAATTAATTATAAATAAAATAGACACCAAAATATAATAAAAAAATATATTATAGAATTAAATAATAGAAAAATATATTCCGGCATCGGGATTCGAACCCGAGCCCCCTAAGCGAGAGCCGGGTACCGTATCCACTATACGACGTCGGAGATAGCACTGATCTCGGAAAAAATCCTTATAAAGGAAGTGTGCATAAAGAAAAAATAATTTAGTACGTGTACTGTATTTTTGACGAATAATCCAGGCTCGACAGTAGCAACATCATTAGCATTGCCTGCGGGTTCGGTGGCCCGTGGTTCATGCCCTGACCCCGGCTGATAATTAATTTGGTTTTTATAGCTGTGAATTTGAACGAAATTACGGACATTACGCGAAGTTACAGGGACAGACGGACGGACGGTAAATAAAAACGAAACGTAAATAAAAAAAATGTTAGAATATTTTCGAATGGTAGAAAAACTAAGAATAATTATAGCACTGTGCATGTTTGATAATGATATAAAATATATTAATCTGCAGTTACAGATATATTAATTATAATTTACCTTCTCATTCAATTTTCTGATGCGAGTATGCCATTATTTCAAGAATACCAAATCTCTTTCTAAACAGATATTTTGTAAATTATGAAATAACTTAATGTTTTCATAAATTTTATTTATTACGATATTCGTTTAGTCATGGAGAAATCTCCAAATTTCAAACTTGAAAACTGAAAACTCTATTTTCATAATAACAAGGTTATATTATATTAGCGAGACACAACAGACAGGACGTACGCGTTAAGTCTGTTTAATGAAAAATGTCAAGGCATCAATGTATCTGTCGAAATCGTTACATATACGCAAAAAAACTATTATCACATCATCCAGGTTCGTTTTGTTTTTTCAGTAACAAAGCGTTAATAATTAAAAAAAATTGAGTATAAAAGAAGTTTTATATATATTTGTATACTTACGTACACGTATTTATTTTAATCCATTACCGGGGAAGCCCTTTTCAACTATTATTTTATACCGTCAGTAAGTTGAATAGTCGTATGAGAAAGTAAACAACGAATGACAAGTTCAGTTCTCCAGGAATGGCACAAAGCACTCAGGATAATTAGTACACAGGTATCGGAGGAAACTATCGAAAGTGGAGAAGCTTTTAATGGAAAACAAGAGTCAGGCGAGGGCGATGGGAAGCGCTATTCAAGAGCAGCCGAGCGGGAAATAAGTACCTACTTTATTTTAAATTCGTTTATTCGTTTTTTTATTCGTTTATTTTTATTCAATGTTACAATGTTACAAAGTTTACAATTAGTGTTTACAAAATTAAATTAAGCTTTTTTCATTGTTGCTGAGAGTCTTGGCAACAAGTAAACACTACAATTGATTTGATGCCCTGCCTGCTACACTAGTAGTTTACTGTATTATAGCAGACAGTGCTCTTCCAGTAGTATAATGTTCAAGAATATTTAGTATTTATATAACATTTGTGAATCAATATTATTGCCAATTAAAATTGAGTAATAGTAATAATTAAATGTTTACAATCTAATAATGGTGTTAATTAATTCTATTATAGACAAAGGAAAAAAATGATCTGAATAGGATATTTAATAAAATAAAATAAAATAAAATAAACAATTAAAAGTATTTAGAAAGATGAAAGTAAATGTTCTTGTAGGATTAGTATTTTTCAAATTTAGTTTATATCATGGATTTTAGTAGGTTTTGGACATGCTTCCTTCCCTTTTCATGCAGCCATAGTTTCACTTTTGAAGAAAAATATGCGAGAAATTCAACAGTTCATATCCATCCGCCGAAACTACTCGACCGTAAACCAACCCTTTGTGACACTTTGATGCTCGAGTTCTCTGAAAAGCGATACAATGGAAGGGAAGCAGAGAGATTGAGATAAGAGAAAATTACCCCAAACTTGACCTACTGACCTAAAATGACTACACTGGGGCGGGGGAGAAAGGAGTGGAGAAGCTTTTCGAGAGACTTACTCACCCAATCCACAAGATTGTAATTTTGGGCAGCTTATAATGAAAATTTGTGTTCAAAGATGGGAGATAATTATTTTGCAGTGAAAACGTACACACATGTATGTAAATAATCACTGAGAGTAATATAGTTGGACCTCTTTTCAATGAGAAAACATTTAATAAGTGCCTATAGATTACCGTTGATGGTATCTTATTATTGTATCGTATTATAGGTATTTCGTTGATGGTATATTAATTATAAGAACTAATTATAGAATACTTAAATTATTTTATTTAAAAAAATATTTAAATATTGTACGAATATCACAAGCTTCCGAAAGCTCACTGCGTTGAATTCACTTAAATTTTAAGTGTTGATATTTTCTATGCCTTAATTATATATGAATAAACTAAGATATTTTTAGTGTAATATTTATCGAAATAGCCGCGAGAACAGATGATAAAACTTTAGTTAAAAAAGAACGAAATGAAAGACGGAAAAAATTTAACGGTGTACGACATATCTCTGAACAAAAATCGTAAAAACATAAATAAAATACATTAGTAAAAATATGTTTTTTAGTATTCCGTGGAAATACAAGAAAGAAAGGAAATTTCGTCCTGTAATAGTCACCCAATTGTCATATTGATGTGAATTTCCTTTTAACACTTCCCGTAAACCACGGCTGATATTGTTTCCCACATTCCCAACGGGATTTTATCTGCATCTTGATACCGAAAACAGTCGAAACCTTCAGGAATGACAACATTATTAGAAAATAACTGTACGAATGCTTTTGAAAAATGTAAGATCGTACACTTTTATAACCTGTTTATATCGTTATTTATAATAATGTCTGCTTTCCTCTTATACAGCGCAAACTTTTAAATGTTAAAAATTCGTAAACATGAAGACGGTATATGACCCAGAAAGAGATTAAAGTGGTTAAAAGTTATTTTATAATTTTAATTATTGGAATATTGTTATATGGTATATACATTGGTAGGAGAAAAAGAACAGAAATATATGTGGGAGGTACTTGACATTATTTAGAAACCGACACAAAAAATGGAGATTGTTGGTCTCACTGAATACCTATTCAAATAAATAAATGAGGACGGAGAGCGGTATATGTATGTGTCAAAAGAAATATTATCAACACTTTTAATGATCTCTTTAACGAATATGCTAAATGGACACATTTTCTATTAATTATCATACAATTGCAAATTACAGGCCAAAATGTAAATAAGAACTCGCTTTTACATTAGTTCCATCCTCTGCTATATGAATAGTGTTCAGTTTAATTAATGCAAAATACAAAGCTATTAAAAAATATAGTCTAAAAGTGCCCCATCTATGTATGTTTTAATTTCAACGTGAGGCTAAACCGCACATAAATAGAAGCCTTAAGGCTAAGGCTCTCCTTGTAGGCAAATTTAAAAGAAAACTGCTTCATTAGAATGGAGCGACGCCGACATGTTAATTACAATTAAATACCATTAGGTGGAAATGACCGATTTTTTTATTTTTTTCAATAAGCTAAACTTTGTACTGCACACATATGCTGGCTTATACTTTAGTCACTACTATAGTTTCGCATATGTAGTTCCTCTGAGTTGAATGGGACTGCATTATGTTTTACAAATTCTTTCTACTGCTTAATTAATTTTTTCAAAATATGGAGTAGGTACCAGATCTTTTAATAGCAACCGCCAAAAATCCAAATTGGCCACAACCTTAGCCATTCAAGTTTGCTAATACGCGTCTTCAAGATGGGCAAGGCAAGACAAGGGGCATCGACGGATAGTCTGACTGTAAACGATATCTTCAGCAATTTTAAAGCTTAGTGCTATGCATGAATTTCCAAAAGCGGGATCTCCTAAATGTTCAATAATGCATGATAATTCTCATGCTATGATTAAACTCTGGACGGATTAAATCTAGGCAGTCGAACATGCTCGATTCATCGCTTCAGTTTCGAACTCAATGCACACTATTCCTGGACACAGACATTCTTTATCTTTTGTTTATGACGAAAAATTTTGCGGGCCATTTTAGCGAGGAGGCAATAAGATATTTGGAAAACTTTATGTTCGGGATGCTTTGACGATATTCAAATATAAACAAATATTCGATGCAGCTGTTGAACGAGATCTTTTATATGCAGATGAAAGATGGAATCGTGCAAATCAATTAAATTCTAAAAAATAGACAAAACCCCTAAACACCTAACATTATTTTTTCACACAGTAAATACGTTCCAACAAAAAACGTGTAAAAAATATATACTAGACCATATATATTATAATACTTACATTTTTTATTGTTTTTAATTAGGTAGGTATCCTACAAATTTATTTTCGAAATCGTGTGAGAGAATATAATTCGTGCAAAAATATATGTTTTTCGTTCTTTTTTTGTGGAACGTGTTACTTCAAAATCGCGTGAAAAAAGAATTTGGTGTAAAACATTTATTATTCAGTTTGAAGTTGGATACACGTAACCTATTTCTCGAAGTCGACAATGTTGTCTTTCATATAATATCTAAACAAATTTTAATTTATGTTTTTGTATTCCATTTTTATTTCAAAATTTTATTTTATCTCGTTATTTATCATACGTTTATTATTTTGGAACATTCTGTCTCGTTTTTTTTATCTCGTTATTTATCATACGTTTCTCGTATGGAACATTTCAAACACAACAAGGAAACTAGGTATAATACATTTGAATAGCAAAATGATCTCGCTCGATATTGCTCGGCGTAGTAGAACTTGGTACATAGAAATTAGGGTAAAACAAAATAGTAAATTAATTTCCCCGTGTTGCAAAAAAATAAATACATTTTGAGTGAATAATTGTAATTAACGTTTCGTGTGGTTGGGGTACATGTTTGTATTCAGCTGAATGGCTCGCAAGGGAGCTGTAGCCCAAGCGGGGTACTTTTGTGTGTGTAACAAACAATTCATACTACGTTCTTTACTACCTACATATATACAGGGTGTTTCAGATCTAGTCCACAATACTTTAGACAGTTATACATTTTAAGAATATAATTTGAAAATATTTGTTGAAAACACATTGTAAAAAATATCAATAGGTATGGAGGCAAGCGACATCAAAGTTTGCCTCTTTTTCAATATTTCTGACTTATGTAATGCGTTGCAGAATCTTTAAAGAAATTTATATCGAATATTATAAATTCTTGTATTATTAAAACATTTGTAGAAATTTGAGCCAGAATTTTTCTGTCAACGCTGCAAACTTTGAAGTCGCTTACCTCCATAATTATCATATTATTAACCAAGTGCTTTCGACTCGTACATATATACTTAAAATGTATAACCCCTGAAGTATAGATATGACACATCCTATATCCAAATATATGTAACTAGAAGCACGTTACCTAAACTGTACTCCTGGCGTGGGAGTGCCAGATAATTAGACAGCAAACACATTAATATTTAACGGGTGAATATACTAACATGTAACATGCATAGTTATTGATTTTTTCATCACCTCAAATGTTAAGAAATATAATAGATCTAAGTCTATTGGTACCTTTTATAATAATCAGAAACACGTAATGAACGTAACTACCTACATATAGGATACTAGGAGGAACAGTATCGTAAAATAGTAATAGGGGAGTGCCAACTAAGGGCCTGTTGTTTGATCAGAAGTTAGAGTAAGAGTTAAGCAAAAAGCATAGATTTTTACGAAAACGGGTGTTTTGATTGGTGGAGAATGCAAAATTCTATGCTTTTTTCTTAACTATTACTCTTACTTCTGATCAAACAAACAACAGGCTCTAATTAGATATTACACACATATTAAAGAGGTGAGTATACAAAGATATTGATTTTTTCTAAAAACTATTTTATGGAACATTACGTTTTATACTACTTGCCTTTTATAACTTACATTTATATATATGCAGATATATTTTCTACACAAATTAATGAATAAAACAATTTGGACCCCTTACATTTATGTTGAATTAAGGAACCTTTTTGTACACAAAAAGGTTTCGAGTTAAAACATAGACCCTTGAAAGAGAAAAGGGTGAATGAGACTTGTGAGGAATGTAAGCTTGAATAGAAACCTGGACATATATTACTTTGTAGATGAGAGATATGGTTTTAAAATATATTATACTACGTAGCAGCGGCGCGCATTCAGAACATTGAATCATGAATTGTACACATTTTTCGGAAAAAAAACCAAATTGCATATTTGACGGAATATTGTGATAAAATTGGCGGAATATTAAAATATATGATAATTTAAATAATAGAGCAAAAATTATGATGGGAGTATTACGAGATTACTTAATTATTTTACTTTAAAAAAAAATGATTGTTTACTTACCTACAATTAATGCCTCAACGTTTTGACCGCACGGGCCTGCTGTGTACGTAGGTACGAATAATTATTTTCATGAAGAGGATTTCGATTGGTCAATAACTTAGACTTTGCAAGTACTTTAATTATTAAGGAAAGCTTAAAAAGGGTCGGCAGACATTTTTTCGTATTTCTAGATCGACGACTTAAAAGATCGTTTGATCACCATCACGTAGCTACGATCCATTGAGGGTCTTAGACTTCTCATTAAGTGGTTTTTGCCATTGCCGTCTTTCGTCGTGGTTCTATCTAATTCTCCAGTGCTCATTTTCCTGTATAGCTACAAAAGAAAATTGGAATACCTTCCTCTCTCAGATATTTAGCATATACGGCGTATTAAAAAAATATCGAAACTTTGGTCGGCAGAAAAACATTTATGCAAATAGGTCGACCACAATCAAAAGACCATTCCACAGCTTTGTCCGGTAAGAAAGCGGGGGAAAGTTGCCTGGCGAGCCCGTATTACAAGCCTCAATTTAATATTCCAAATAAATATATATTTTTTAGTTTAAAAAAGGTTACTTACTAGAAAAACTTATTTTGTGTTCATTTTTTGCATCGTAACAACACACATATTTTTTGCGCACGCGGTCTAGCTATAACTTACTCTAATCTTCTTCAAAGTAGTCCGCTTGGTAATGCACATGCTTTTTTCAGAAGTCCGGCTATTGTTGGAAACACTTTTAGGACGCATCTTTTGGAATGGCATTCAGGTGGGCCGTCACGCTCTGCATACTGTCTTCTCTTGATTAAAATCGAAACCTTTTCAGCGCCATTTTCAACTAAGGGAATAGCCAAAAATCACACGTAGCCATGTCGGGAGAGTGGGAAGCCTGAAAAACCAGGGGAATGCTATATTTGGAGAAGAATGCCTGAATTAGAATTCCTTATGCTCTATACTTAGCAGTTTCAGCACGAATTTCAGGGCCACCCTTTTAAAGTCTAAATCTTCTGTCAAATTGAATATTCCGATCCAACGTTTAACCCCATCTCGATCTCAAGTTCCCGGACTGTGATATGACGATGCTACTTCCGCACTTGGTCGATCACATTGTTGATTCGGCTTGTTCAGGGCCTACTGGGACGCGGTTCGCTGACCGCTGTTGCGCGGCTACCTTTGAAGCGATTGTGCCACTCATTGATCCGTAAGACGCTCATAGCATCATCCCCGAAAACACATTGGATCTTGCGAATGGTTTCTAATCGCTAAGCTCTTGGCTAAATTTAATGCAATATCGCTAGCCAAAACGTTTCGTCATTTCACAAAAATTGAAAATCCGACGGGCACTATCTACATTTCTTCACTCGGAGGCGGACTGCCAGCACCTGATGCATTCTGCAGACGGGAAAAAATTCACGCATGCCCAGGAATGATCTCCACATATTTCTACAAATGGACTCATATGCTTTATTTGTTTGAGCGGAAAAAATAAAGGTTCGATATTATCTGAACAAAACTCATATACCTACTAGTTTTCATTTAAGAAATACATATAACAGACACTCAAAGAACAGAATAGTCTTCTGCCAGGATTAGGGCTCACGTTTCGCTACCGTATCACACAATTGGATGGTGCGCTGGAAAATCGCTGAGCATAGATTGCATTTGAGGAATTTTTTTTTGACGGAGTAACAACATTGTAGCTGTAATTATATTTGTGATTAAAAGGAACGGGTGGTCTTTCTCCTATTCTTTCAATCACAAAACGTGCATATTTATAGTGTGTACATTAATTTTTTACCAGAAATCCCTAGGGTAGTCCAGGGGAAAACAAAATTTTAATGAGCTCTCCTGAGAATTCATCACACAGCTCCTCCTAGGACGGCCCCTTGGTCTTCTGCCTTCTGGTCCTGCCTGGAATATCCGCTTTAGCAGTCTGTACGCCGGCATCCGCGAGATATGTCCCAGCCACCGTAATTGTGATATCTCGGTAAACATCAATAAGGATTCTACTTCGAGACATTCTCTTATTTGAGTATTTCTGATTCTGTTTCTTCTGGTAACTCCTAGTATTCCTCGTAGAATCCCATCTCAGCGGCTTGTAGCTTTGAGCGGTTTTTTTCGGTCAAGATCCAGTGCTCGTTGCCCTGGAAGCTTTTTTGTATACTGCCAACTTTTCTCGCTGGCCGAGCTCCGCTTTTCCAAGTACGGGATTATACAGAGATCGTGATACCTGGCTTGCGGCTCTTATTCTCCTATCCAATTCGCTTTCTTACTTTCCATCCTGAGATGTTATTACACCGAGGTGTTTGAAACTGTTCCTGTTTTAGACGTCTGTTCTGGCAAGTTATGTTATATTGATCCCCGCTACTGCCAATCATCACGATTTCGGATTAATCAGCGCCCAGCCACATGTCTAAGAATAATCCCGTCTAAAAATTATTTTATAAATGATAAATTTGAACTTAGAAATAATATAGTGTTCAGAATATTTTGAGTATGTTCAAAAATTTCAGGAACACAATACTGGATTTTATCACCAGGGGTAAATCATTAATCAAGAATATTGCTTTAAAAACTTCAATCAAAAATATGGATATTTCATTGCCAATGACGACATATGTACTGATTTATGGGAATGACTAAATTTAAAAAGATACAACACCCATACGGAACGAGGTGTGCATTTTAAACACATGTAAAAATTATTCCCAAACATGTGATAGATGTGCTAGTCAATCATGGGTGGAATTCGTAAAAGGTCGTGTCCTATGGACACTCAAAAAGACTTCCATACCTATTTTCACATATAAAAAAGTAATTAAAATAGTAGCCTCGTCTCTATAAGACATCTATAATAAGTCTTAATTAATATATTATAATTTCACGAGAGTGGCAATGTGTTTCGTGTTTTGTTTCAACATTCGGGAATAGCATCGTCCACATTCAAAGAGACGGTAGAGTCGGTAAGTAGTTACACGCAATTCTAAACGAAATATTTTCCATATTTGTTTGTTATTCATCTCCGCTACCCTTTGACGTCGGGCGTCCTCCGAGCGCCACAGACGTGCCGGCCCAGAGCGGCGAGCTGAGCTGCCGGCCCACACGGCTGGCGGCCGCGTCTGCAGCGCCGCGGGCTGCGCTTCACGTCACATTTGTATACCTACTAACACTTCCATCCACATCATATTATCATCCACACTCGTATTACATTTCTCAAACGGAAGGGGGGAAGCACTGCACGCTGCTGCTGATTTTCGATAACGCGTAAATGTATATGTAATGCACGAAATTTACACAAAGCCGTACGCTGCTATGGATTTTTGATAACGTGTGAACGTGTACGCGATAAGTGAAATGAAGTAAAGTGGGACATCTTTTCATCATCACTTTCGCCATCCAGGTTGGCATTTTTTAATGCTAAGGCGGTCTCCTCGCTACGCCGCAGACGAAATAGAGATACTCGTACGGCGCGGCGTGGAGTCCACATAAAGCACTTTACTTTCTCGAGAAGGCAATAGGGACCGAAAGAAAAAATGTAATAAATGTGTACGCTTCGTAACTTTTTTACTTGTAACTAGTTTCTCCATAACCGCAGTCATAAAAGAGCGCTATCCCTAAGTTCACCTTTGTAGTCCTGGCCTTTGTAGGGTGGTCTTGACATTATCTGCCCATCCCCGTCTCTTTCTTCTCCTCAGTCTCGATTCTTTCGGCTTGTGTATGAAGGATTTGTTGTATTATGGGGCTTATCTGCTCCTGCTATATGTTTTTTAATTTCCTCTACTCTGTGCTTAGAGTATATTATTTCGTGTTGTGCCGTAAATCTTGCGCAGTATTTTACTTTCGAAGACCTGTAAACTTTTTCTTACGCCAAAGTGACAAGCTAAACATCACATCCATATATCGCCATCGGTAGTTTCAGACTGCGTACAGTTGAATTCTGTGAAAATAATCTCAACTGCAGCAATTTCCGTTTAGCAAAGTAACAAGCATTTCTTGATTTGATCCTGTTATTTATTTTGTAATATTAAATGGATAATACGGTGAAATTGATAATCGCAGTTCCCCGTACCCAATTAATTCGATGACAAAAAAAAATTTTTTTTATAGACCGATTATTTCCGCGCATCTCTCAAATTGATTTACTTGTATAATTTGTTTATAATATTTTTTTGCGCGTGAAAAAATTGCCGCGAGGGCAGCAGAAGCAAAAAATTATATCGTAAAGAGCACCTGTAGCCGTCGATTGGAAAAGTTTTCAAGAATTGCCGGCAAAACAAGTTATCTCGAATTACAAACCTCCGAACGTTGAATATTCTGCCCAAACCAATTTGGTTTAATGCAGTTCGACGGTTCAATTAGTGGGGCAACATCCGGGGTTGATATACAGCCCCCGACGCGGCGGTCTCGGCTGGGGGGAGCAGGGGCTACGTGGGCGGCGGTATTTACAACTGAAACAGTATTAGTGAGCAATTCGGTAAACATAATCAGAAAATGGTTGCGGACGGCGGTGCACTACTGTTTGCTCCCTCGAGAGGTAGGTAAAGCAGATTTCTGGCATTAAATTTCACGGACGTGCAGGACCGATCCGACGGATGGACGACCGGCATCGAATACGATCTTATAAATCGATTCGCCTACGTTAGTACACTGACGACTAATGGCAGTGAACAGAAATAAGCAGACGTAGGTCGCGCGGCAAAAGCTGGCACAGGCTAAAAGCTGCTAGAGGCACGATACTCGTACACACGTATTTATTGTAAGCATGTCGATTAAAATATTCTTCTCTTTGGTCATCTTGTTGTCGATCCGTACCTGGACATGATCAGTGATCACTAATTTCTGCAGGGTTCTCCGTCTTTTCTAGTATGCTCGTGCATGCTAGAAACATGCTCAAATTCTTTCAAAAAAACTTTTTCCGCGTGCTGTAGTGATTCTTTTTTTTCGTTCGCCTCGGCGTCCTTAGTATTGGCAGAATACAATGCCATCAGCACATCTCGATTCATTCAATGAGAATAGGTACTAAATGAAACTAAAGAATACTAAATGAAAGTAAAGACCTATAATTGGCCATCTATATTATATTAAGGAATGGAAGAGGATGGAAGATGGATAAGGATAAGGATGGAAGGGTATGGAAGAGGCCTATATCCAGCTGAAGAGAAGAAGATTATATGTTTTTATGCTTTTTTGTTATGCTGTTGTCTTCCGTGAACATAAAATAAATAAATAAAGAATCACGCTCTTTCAGTTTTCATAAGTAAACAAGCCAAATTACTTTTTCAAACACACTGCAACATATCAAAAACAGATGTCGCGCTGGTGCTACTCATACGCTTCAGCGAGACAGACAGATTTACTTGTTGCATTCTCAACATGGCAGCGCGTCTATTCGTATACACTCACATTTGTATGTTGTTCGTGCCAGCTTTAACCGTTATATCCGTATTTAAGTTTACGTATGTTTACTACTTGCTATCACAAAATTAATTTGCGATTTTATCCAAAAAATAGAAGCCGCGATTATGGTAAGTTAATAATCTGTTTGAGAAGGGAATATGGGGAAGCAGATGCAACGAGGATACAACGTAGTTATTTAGATCAAATCACTAAACATAGCAAATCCATTATCAAGGAACGTTTCGATATTGAATATTTCATCAGAGCGACGTATTCAGGTTGTAATCGTTGTTCGAGCATTCGAACAACCACTCAAGCTCTGCTCCAGAACTCTGGATCACCAACCAAGTGTCTGGGCCCGATGATACTAAACTGCAAATATCGTAAACCGCGGGACCAAATCCGCTCTCCAGATATTGTTTTGCACAGTTTGATTATAATCAAGTTTTCATCCCATATGTATCATTACGCATCACACTCAAGCTATGGGAGTTATCATAATGAACTAAACGTTTCTTTAAACACAAAATATGTATCACAAAATGTGTTCAAACAGAATCTTACAAAAAAGTAACCCATAAAAACCAAGTTTTTATTAAACTCCCTTTCTTTGTAAAATATAACAATTAAAGACGAATTAAAACATATAACATAAGACTAAACTTACAGTAATTTAATATATTTCTGAAATGTCAGATGTTTTGAGCTTTGATAAGACACTTCATGCTTTGAAAATTAAATTCTAAAAACATTTGTCAGTCAATTTAGATTTTCGAAATTCGTAGTGAAGTACCTATTATGTAATTCGGACCGAAGGAGTAATTCAAATTTAGAAAATATTCCGCGACGTTAGCGGGCCGCCGGCGCCGTTGCTAGTAATCAAACTTTGGTAATGATTCCAATTTGAAAAAACCACTAAAATATCTAAAAATCCGAAATTATATTATAATTATTAATTTTTTTAACGAAAATTTGATATATCTTCTTGATCGTAGCCACGATTCAGTCTCCACGCAAAGTTTCAGCTCGATTGGATCACGGGAAAAGGGTTAAAAATTGATCCAAAGTTTTTTCGGCAGATAAGCAGACAAGATGACAAGTAGACAAGCAGATGCTACGAGTTAAAAGAAAGGGAGTAAAAAGAGAACTCAATCGCAAAATTCAATTATGCACAGTGGAATGAAGTTGTATGGTTAACTATCGGGGGACAGTAGGTTTATTTAAATTTTCTCTCTGGCCAATTTTTCGGATCCATCATCAGGGCTAATGTGATGTGCGTGTTTTGAAGTGTAGGTTAAGTAATGCCTTGCAATACCGTACCGAAGTCAGGGTGTGTGCAAGTTTGTGTTAGGTTAAGTACTGGATTGCAGTACCGTGTCGAAAGCAAGGTGTATATTTGAAGAAAATCTTACTTTCAAAGTGTATGGCAGATACAAAACAATTTTTTTCGTTATTGAAAAACTAACAAATACAGCAGATACAAAAAAAATCCAAAACATAATATTGAGTTACACTCATCTGGTAAAACAACTGTTTTGAAAGTGAGCTGGCATAAAAATGTATAAAAATAATTGAACATTTTTATAAATAATAAAGTAGATAAATACTGCTTAGTGTGGTAAATTAAAAGACTTATTATTTTAATTTAATTTAACATATTTAATTATTTTATTGTGTTTGAAGAAGAAGTGAAAAATATTGATTTAAAAACAGTCGAAATTCCATTTTCTCTTTGCCGTCAATTATAATCGACGCACAAAGAAATATATTTAAAACGATTTCCGCGTGTCAACACTTAAATATCTCTTTCGTATTTGCACTTGCTAGTATCGTACGCACAGAGCGGCTTATAATCATTCATTTAACACTTGTTTTGCCCCATTGCAAGCCATAATGTCCCCATAATGTAGATTGAGGCCGCAAATTCCTGCAGCGTATGTAAAAGTTCACGCGTAGTGGTGGAGGGGCGGGCGCGTCCGATACAATTAAAAGAAATCTTACATCTTCCTTAGTAAATTGACACAAATAAAATCCACTTGCTTCGTATACTTTCTCAGATATAAAGCGTTTAAGTCTGGCCTGTTTTCGTGACGGTTAGACCATTGAACATGCTTCCCATCCAACGAACCACTTTTAAAGACGACGAGACTAATAAAAACAAAAATATTTTGGAGGCATGGGATTGACAGGTGCCTACTGGAATGGCACACCGATTATGGGTCTCTTTAATTCCGAATAGCATCATAAATAACGACATGTTCTGTACATCAAAGGGCTCATGTAGCAATGTTTACAAATGAGGAATACGCAGTCGGCCAATAAATACAGCGGCAGTGGTTAACAGAAGCTCCCCCGTTTTATCCGGCAAGCCCTGGACTTTTTACCCGGCATGTTGGGAAAGTGCTCGCTAGCGGATGTAACAACCAGCCGCAGCACCGACTAACAGGGCTGTGCTTACAACCCCGTCGAGTTGACTTTACGAGGCACTGCCTAATCGAAATAAGTACAATTCAATGTAAATACGTACTCTTGTACACACAAAAACGCATTACTGCAGAACGGCTATGTGACATACTTGCCACCTTTGAAAACGTGAACCATAATTATCTATCATTTTAATAAAATTTGCATTCTTTTGAATTTATAGGTAGGCGTGTGGAAATTTTTCACTATTTTTTGAATTATGACAAGCACTTGTGAAAAGAACTAACATGTTGATCTCCCGAAAGTACGATAAAATCCCCATTATCTTTATTATCTTTATCTTAATAGCGTTAAGTTTAGTAGTGTTATGTGAATTACATCAAATAATTAATTAGTCGTAATTGATATAAATTAACTTTGTTAAAACCACTTATTTATTAAAAAAATCAAAATGTTTTAAAGCCAATGGCTTCTTCGTCAGGATAACAAAAATAATATATAAAAATCGAAGTATAGATCAAAATATTAAAAAGCTTTTTAATATTTTGATCTAAACTACGATTTTTAAATATTATTTTTGTTATCCTGACGAAGAAGCCATTGGCTTCGAAACATGATGATTTTTTTCAATAAATAAGTGGTCTTAACAAAGTTAATTTATATCAATTATAATTATGTTACCACAAAATAAATTTGCTACATTTGAAGAAGAAATAAATTAGTCAATAATTAATAAATCTGTAAATAATTCCCAGCGTTCCAACGCCAAATCCAGCAATAATGGAATTACCTTTATTCAATATTAGACGCACACCGGCACAAGACGTAAATACACTAAGAAGTGAAAAAGTATTAAACACGTATTTGATAAACCAGTTAACCGTTTTCTTGGATATATAAAAAGCCGAAAATCCGCAATTAGAGTTAAATTGCAAGCCTCAGGAATGACCCTGTCCTCACCCAGTAAAATAAACATGCAAAAATCCTATATCAAACATAATAATTTCCTTGCCTGTCCGTCCGTCTATTGTTCCCGTAATTTCGTGTAACATCCGTAATTTCGTTCGAATTCACGGCTAAAAAAACGGCTGGAGATGGGGCTTGAATCCCGGGCCACCAAATCCGAACCGGCCGTTTCACGCATGTTGCCACGGCCGCCTCTCCCTGGAGCGATAAAAATATGCTATAAGTATATACTAGGGCTCAGCAAAGACGCAAACCAATGTTCCGTCATTTTTAACGGGTTGCAGCTAGTATAGTATAAGCATACGCGTCGAGTTTTGTCATTCGTCTCGGATCGGTTTTGATTACCCTAGACGACGCGACGTCAATTTCCAAATAATGTTCGCGACGTAAGTTTTTCTTACTACCAGCTGGGAATTAAAAACTTGTCAGACTAAGTGATCCTATCTCTTTTATAGATAAATAAAATACTTGTGTAAGACCACTTTTGAGTTCAATTTATGCACGACTAGTTTCGGGAACCACGGATGCTCTCATCTACAGGTGAGAATATAAACTGTCAGTTTACATTCTCACCTGTAAAAGAGAGCATCTGTGGCTCTTGAAACTAGTCGTGTATGAATTGAACTCAAAAGTGGAAAACTTACACAAGTATTTTATTTATCTATAAATTATCATTCCACAAAGTAAATGCAAAATAAATAAATAATATCCTTTATCTTGTTTTGCAAAAAACGAACTGATTGCAATTAGTAAACAAAATTGATAGTCGGTTTTGATTTGTATTTGGTTGCCAGATATAAAAGCAACTGTAGATTAGGAAGGTCAAATCGTCTCAAGCAGGAGTTTGGACTCGGGTGCGATTCAGGTGAGAGAATTTATCCAGGTGAGGAAATAAACTAGACAGGAAAATGATTCCAGACTAAAAAGCGGATGCAGGAGAGAATGCAGATTTGGACACAAGAGTAACACTGAAAGAGAAGTGGTTTATTTCGTATTAGTAAAACGGTTATTGATTCCGAGACATGTCGATAGGCGCTGGTTCAAGGTGGAAAACCTAAAAGAAAGTGGTAAATAAATCAAGCCTAATTAAGAATACTACTAAAATAATAGAAAACGAAATTTTCACGTATCCCCGCATGTATAAAAGATATTTAGAATCACCAAGTAATTAAAATAATAATTTATCTCTTGTAATATGTAAAATATTAACATTGAAATATTAAAAATATTAATATTGAGTTTGACAATATGAAAAGAGAAAATTTATCCAAGATATCAAACGAAATAATTAATGAAGAAATACTGGAGACAAGTATGAATCATAAATAGATAATTAATTATCTTCTGTCCTTTGGAAAAGGCAACATTTATCGAGCTCGACTTACCTAGTATCTTTTCCACTAAACGTGCCGACATTTTAGTCCTTTATTTAAGAGCTACGAGGTCTACTTAAGTTATTTCGCCAAAATTATTACATTACTATTTTTACAGCGACGCTCCACATCAAGGAAATAATACAGTATAAAAGAGTATTGTGCTTATTCATAAACACGATTTAGTGGCGTTATTTAGCGACTCTCTTTATAGAATTTGAAATTCTACATTGTGCTCTTGTCATGGAGTTGTCAAGCGAATTATTAACTGAATTTTTTTCGTCTGATTTGCAATAATTGTGAACTACTTTTTGACAAATACGTACATAGACGTTAATTCACGCAATAAAAATAGGTATGTATTAATGAACGAAACCACATATAAAATATTTATTAAAATACGTATTTTATGAATAGAGAAAAATATTTTTTTATTTTTCTTTTACTGTTATCTTAACATGTCGTAATGGGACAATTCACGTATTATATAAATATGCTAGCTGGTCGCACCCGGCGTTGCACGGGTTAAGGATTCAGTAAAAAACATGTTTGTGAGGGGAAACAAAGGTTCCATTGTTTTGAAAAGTCTCTAAAAAAAACAATGTTTCCATTTAATCTAGGGTGGCATGGATATGGGATGTCCGGGAGGGAAATGTGGACTATATTTACGTCCAGATCCTAAATGGAATTCTTTGGAATAATGTCGTTTAAAATAATAAGCTCGGAAGTGCATTTTCTCATTGGTTCAAACGCTTTATTTAAGCAAAGACAACCGAATGTAATCAAAAAATTTGAATTCGGAAAATGTAAGGTAGGTAGGGGAAACCAGACAGTTATGGGACACCGACAGTTATTGGACAAGGTGGTAGTAATGTGGCAAAAATAAGCATATCCTTTGGTAAAAATGAATATGAATATTTTAAATAGAAGTCACCCTACTATATACTAACCATCGTTAATTTATTTACTTTAAATTTAAATATTTATTTACCGACCGCACAACGACAATGTTTAAAATAAAATATTTCTGACATATGATCACAAGTTTCTTGGTGGACACGGAATTTGTTAAGGAATTCACAAGAGATAATACATTTAATAGAGGTTATTGTGAATTAGTTTATTAGTATTTAATTGTTAATGTTAATTAGTATATCAGTATATGTTTTCCATTACATTATGTTATTGATTTTAAAACAATAAATGTAATGTAAGTATTTTTTTAGAAGGTGTCTAATAACTGTACCCGCTAAAGACATGTTTTCGACGGCCGTCCAATAATAGAAAAATTTAATTTATAAAAAATTAAAAAATTCGTCATTTCTATAATATGTGAAATGACAATCAAAATGAAGAATAAAGTCGAATATTCACAATGGAAATCATTTTTCCATGCAAGATGTATTCCAAAAAGCCTTGCAATTCATATCCCTGATAACTTATGTGTATGTCATATTTGTTACAATGTGGATACTGATGATACTGGAGACCAAAAAAGTGATTAATCAGTAGATAAACTGTATGATTTAATTTGGAAAACAAATTAAACTTGCATTTCTCTTTCATTTTTGTTGCTTGTCCAATAACTGTAATTTCGGTGTCCAGTAACTGAAAAATTTATCCAATTACAATTAATTTATTTCCAAATTACTTTAACTGATATTTAAAAAAAACAACTGTTTATTTAAAAACTTATAAAATGGTTGAGTAGATGTTATTTATTTCAAAGCGCTGTTTCATTTCCTGGAATTTAGGTACTCAATCAAAGAAAAAAAATGTCTTAAGTGTCCCATAACTATACGGTCTCCCCTATATCTAAATATTTATCAAAATTGAAATGGTCGGTACCGGTGTCTTTTTTTTTTCCATATAATTTGTGCGAATTCGATTGGAACGTTGTGTCAAAATTTCAAAGAAATAGTAGAAGAACTTTAGGCGATTTAAAATTTTGGACAATCGAACATTTACATTTTTATTTACATAAATAAATAGTAGGTAAAAATAACAAAGTAGGTATCAAAAAACATCCTCGTATTCGAAAGCAAAGCTGTGCCAAAATTTCAAAGCAATCGGTGAAGGACTTTTAGAGATTAGCGATTTTGTAGAAACGAACATTTAAATTTTGTACAAACGAACATTTACATTTTTATTTATATAGAAGATATATATATTTAGATAATATAAGTTAAAGACACCCCCACTTCTATAGACTTGAGACTGTGAAGGAGGAATGGAATACTTTGTGTCGCATCCTAGTCTGTATTAGTCAGAAGTTTAAGATATTCATTGCAAATAAAAATATGATTTTAGATTAGATTTTAACTGGAAATAATAGATGTCTCACTATATTAGAAAGAATGACATAAAAAAGGGGTAATACGACGTGAAAGCAATTGGTTATTTATGCCGCTAAGTAACGCCTCTAAGTAAAACATAATTTGTTTCAATTTTATTATAAAAAAACTGACCATTTTGGGATAACGGATGAAACGGTAACGGATTTGGTTGACGTCATCCGGAAGTTTTTCGCGATGTAGTATGTATGTTTTTAACACAGTATGACGCGAACTGTTCTGAATTCAATTGTGCCAATCGTCCAGTTTTGAAATTATAAACGAATTTCATAAACTCTGAATAGTCTGAATCATTTAATCTTTGTGAAGTTTCGCAAGCGCATAGGGCAATGTTCAAAACAAATAAATAAATAAACTAGTTACACAAGTCATTTTACATAATATTCATACACGCCGGAAGTAATCACTTTCCACAGAATAAACGGCTTGAAACGTGTTTCCTGTTTCATTATCTTGAAATATATTAGAAGATAAAACATTTGTCTTATACCATTTCCTTTTTAGATCTCAATGTCAGTATTTTTTGATTGGAATTTTAACATATTTAAAAAAACGTTTTCTATGAATTACCAGAAGTATTCGGAATGAATTCGATAGCAGTAAAGTAAACATTTTAAATTATCAAATATTAAAAAACAGTCAGATCAGAATATTTTTATTTTATATTTATAAGTTAAGATATAAACTGAGAAATGCATTTTTTTCGACGAGCAATTTATTGCTTAGTACACAAGAATAAATAACAATTTATTTTGTGTAATTATACCTAGCGCAAAATCGCTGCAATTTATTTTGTGTAATTATACCTAGCGCAAAATCGCTGTGAAAAAATCGATATTTTATTTTTGTACGTGTCTTGTATGTAGGTGCGTATGCATCTATATCTTGTGAGTAGCAGACGAAACGGATGTGCGAATGTAACGTATCTAACTTATCTTCTTCTTCATCAGCCTTCGTCTTTCCACTGCTAGATATAGGCCTCTTCCTTATTTTTCCATTCTTCCCTGTTGTTGGCTAATTGTAGCCATTTCTTTCCCCCGACAGCGACAATATCATCGGCCCATCTCTTTTGAGATCTTCCGATGCCTCTTTTATTTTCCCAAGGTCTCCATTTCAGAACTCTGGGAGGCCATCTTGTAGGATCCTGTCTTGCAACGTGTCCTGCCCATTGCCATTTTAGCTTCGCTACACGATCCGTGATATCCACCACTCTAGTTCTGCGTCTAATTTCGTCGTTTCTAATTCTATCTCTTAGGCTTACTCCAAGCAGGGTTCTCTCCATGGATCGTTGCGTGCATTTGAACTTTTCTTTGTAAGGGCCATAGTTTCCAATCCATACGTCATCACTGGCAGTATGCATGATTCAAAGGCTTTTCTTTTTAGGCTAATTGGGATCTCTTTGTTCTCTGAGATGTATGTATATATGTATGTATGGAAAAGCGTAAAACAAAATCTTCAATACCTATAGAATGTTTTAATTTGTATTTATTCCATTTCATTCATTTCATAAATTCATTCCATAAATTCCATTTTCATTTTCCACAAAAAAAAAAAATACCCGTAAAATATTGCACACTGTGAGATAATTACAGATTTTGATTAGAGTCGAATGCAACTTCAAACTGGCTATTAGAAAAAGGCGATTTCATAGGTAAGGACCTAATATACAGGGTTATTTGTAAAACATTAATAACCTCGCAGGACTATATTCCTGCCTTGATTATGAGTCGAAAATGTTCAAGCTATTATGACCTAATATCAATAGTTAAGGAGATATGCGACATCAAAGTTTGCATTTTTTTAAAAATATTTCTGACTTATTTTTTGTACAACGTTGGACTATCATTACAGTAACTTATATCAAATATGAAAAATTCATTCCCTTTAATACAAGTCAAATAAAAAAATATAAACCTTCGAATTCCAATTGGAAAACATTCCAATTGGAATTTTTCAGGGTTTTTATCATTTTATTTAACTTGTATTGAAACGAATGAATTTTTCGTAATCGATATGTATTACTGTAATGATAGTCCAACGTTTCACAAAAAATAAATCAGAAATATTGAAAAAAAAAATTAAACTTTGATGTCGCATATCTCCTATCTATTGATATTAGGTCATAATAGCTTCAACATTTTCGACTTATAATCAAGGCAGGAATATAGTCCTGCGAGGTTATTAATTTTTTACAAATAACCCTGTATATAAAATAAATAACATGTCATAACCACCATAAAGACCAGTATAATATATTACAGAACCTACATACCTAAAATACTAAAAATATTCACCCACGTAAATATTTTAAATTCGTTGTATTTACCAATATCCCAGCTACGTTTCAGACCGAATGGTTGGAGATACTCACCTGAAACAGAGAGAAATAAATACATTAATAATGTTGTAAATTTATACTTTTACATACAAACATACATTTCAATTTATTTCCAATAAATTAATCAAGTAACGAGTTTGAATAAGTAATAATGTCAAATTAAAAAAATATATATTACTTAATTAAAATTATTATAAAAATATTATTAATTGTGAACGTAACGCATAATAAAAGGCATAACACCAATAAGCAACAATAAGTAAACAAAAGCGTAAATCCTAAATCAGTAAGTTCCAGCTACACAATTTCTGTGTTTATCCAGGTGTTCTCAAGATAACAATATACGTTACAATCACGTCTTGAACGATATTGTAAAACATTGTCGCATCGTCAATTTTGGCGATTGACAGATGTGGCAGATGACATTTTTTATAGAAACTTTACGCAAGCATTCCGTCTTTTTTTATGTCTTACCAATTACAATTACTTTGTTATAATTGCTAAGATAAAAAATATACAGGAAGACATAAAAAAATATATAATGGGAATAAGGCAGATTATATTTTACAACTACGAACCGAATTGTTATTTTATTTGTGAAAAAATTCAAAGTTCACGTCATAAAAAGATTTACTGTTTGAACTGAGTTTACTCTCAGCTAGAAAACTTGTTGGTACTAGTAGGTATAGCTTAATATAATAACTATACCCCCTTACGTTGAAATACCTCATGAATTTCTCCTGAAGAAATAAAATGGATGAAATTAGTAGATATTTCGTCTAGTGGTCTAATAATGTATTCTCGTCCGTTCCGTACATTTCCAATGAGAAGATTTTGAAAACCATTTTGCGATCTATAACTTGTCTAACATATACGTCAAATAGATGATTTTAGCTTCCATATAGTAATAGGAAAGGAGACAATAAAACATACTGATGAACTGAATTCCTATTTGGTTCCTTCTTCTCCAATCTAATGATTTATTTACCGTATCAGACTAGAGATAATGGTGGTCTCGGGTGAAAATCTCAAATAATAAAATATGTTTACAAAAAATACATTTTACATAAATGCGACTACTTTAATGTCCTCAAACCAAATTATTTTTTAGACAATCAAATCAGGAAATAATAATATTAAATCATTATTAATGGAGTACATTAATTTAATAATATAATATAAGCAGCAATGTACTCGAATGTATAAATTCAAGTTTTACGATATTTCCATAAACATAAAATAAATATTTATTTACCAAATTTCCCGGCATAATTTGTTTTACCCCGAGACCACAAAAATATGATATTAAGAGCACCAAACGGAGATTTATGATGCCCGAACCTATAATTCCAAGGAGGAGCGAGACTACTGAAACAATGTAGAGATAATAATTGCGAAGTTTGTACAGACACTGAACATATAACCTGAACAAAGAAGGGCGAAACAAGGTACATAAACAGGACTTTCCTATGAAATATGCAAAAAGGTAAATTGGGCAAACTTGTACGATATATATACGTTAAGTTCGCAACTCCACAGTGAGGTAGAGAGCTTATTCTGTTGTACGCTGACTGGTGGGTAAATGAACAGACGGCGAATGGGAGCATACTTCTAAATACGCGAAAAGCCGAAAAAGATTAGAGCAACTTTTGGAAAAAGTCATAGCGAGGCAACCTTATTTATATTTTTAAAAATGTGTTGGAAAAAACGGCTACTGAACTATGTGTGTTCGATTTATCTGAGAAAAAAAGTGTGGATTGAAAAAAAAAGAAAAATTCATGAATTCCGGGTTTAAAATAAATCAGAAAAATCAATTCCACTTGTGTCTTGTGTATGACACTTAAGATGTATGGGCGATTATATGGATGAGACTTGTTTCGAAACGCGCATAAGCACCAGTTTAGTGTTGAGGGCGGAGCGAGAGTTATAACATAAAAGGTAGCAATAATTATCGTATAGCAAAATACATATTAGGTAGCGAATGATAATCCACTACCCAATATGTATTTTGAACACTGAATGACCAACCAATATGCAAGCCAAAATTTACTTACAAATTTCCTAGACGCAAAAGCAAAGTATCACCGTATACACATGCACCCATACAATCTGCTAGGCTATGGACATAGACACAAAGATTCTAGTTTAAGAACACAAGAAATTTAAAATCCAAAGATTGTAAATTAAAGAAAAAAAATTGTTTTAAATAAATTATCTGCGCCAAAAAAATTAGAAAGTTATGCAATCTCTCAAAATTGATATTTCAACGAGTAACTTAAAGAGAAATTTTTCAAAGTGAATTAAGCTTCTCACGTAGTATGAAGGGAACCACTCGTGTGGCATATTTCGTTCGAGGTTTTAAGGCTTTAGGTGGTATGACGTTATATTAATGAACTTCCGACGTTTACACCAGGCCCCTTCAACGTTCGATGAGTAACTTTACGATTAAGTAACTTCGTTCAAAGTAACTTGACCAGTAATAACATTATCGCACAGGTACAAAAATAAAAACATATGCTGTAGAATTATTAGTTTTAAATGTGTAAACAGTGTAAAATAATAATAAAATCATCCTCACCAAGGTTGAATTATATGTGATTTTTACAAATTATATTGGTGACATCCCTCCTGATATCGATTCATAACGGGTATATAATAGGTATTTAGAGTTCGTATAATTTCGTACTACCTACATCATTCTTAGAATATCTGTCAAAAAATGAATGAAAATAAGCCGAATTCAAATCAATCCATAATAATGATGATTTTAATTAAAATACGATACGAATACATATTTAATTTTTTCTTGTTTTCAGCGAATTCTGTTACTTTAAAACAAACAGTCATGTCGATTTTTATCATAAATTAGAATAATCGTCTCACAAATAATAATTATAGAGTAACGCATAAATTTCACGAAATTATCCAAAAAAGTTGCCAAAAAATTAACCAAAAAATATTGCTGACAACGAAAATTTATGTATTTATATGAGACGGAAATATAAAATTGGGTTACGTTACAGCTCATGTTCCCGCGCTGTAGAAATCATCATTGGTGAAGAAGAAAAATGTAGAAAGGCGATGGGGAGGGAGAGGTGGGAAACCGGGTCAAATAAAGCACTAATGACGAAGTACGAGGGTCGAGCTTTTACAGTATTCTACGCTGTTTCAGAATCGAGGAGTGTAGACTGCGAAGAAAATTTGCTCACCTCCAACCATGAGCACCGCCGCGCCGGTCTAGTTTCTTAAAAATATAATGCATAAAAAACGCAATATAAGATAATAATAATAATAATAATAATAATACAATAATAATAATAATAATACACTTGTATTATATATAAAAAATGTTTGCAAAATTATGGATATGATTTTTGGAAAGGGCGTTTTCAGTCGTTTTTAAATCATGTTTCTTTTAAATCATGATGCAATCGGCCGTATTTTGAAAATAGCAATATTGCTATTTCTGTATCTTAAAAATTATTGTATAACATTGTAATGTCATCAATTTTGAAGTTTTAAGTTTGACAGGTTTGAAATTAATGAATTCAATTAATTAGAAAGGTGACTGTTCTTCAATCTGACATGCGGTATAGCCGACTGTTCCATATTACGGAAGGTAGGAAGTTCAACGTTTTCTAAATAGTCTTTTGGGGTTGACTGTTCTTCAATCTGAACCGGTTCCATCTCCCAGCCTCTTCTAGAGGCCTACGTCAGATTTTGGCAGCTACCATTTAAATTATCCGGGATGCAGAACTCTTGAAGAAACAGAGAGGCCATGTTACGAGTTACGGTATATCAACCATTACAAATTGAATTCTACTTTTTCAGGGAAACGGAGCCAATGTAGTTAATAGTAATAGACAATGTAGTTAGTAAACCAAAACGCGAAGGGATGTAGGACTATCAGTATTACCATGTGCATTTAATTCGTAAATTTAATCTAACAATCAATAACTAATTATGTGCTGAAATCAATGTAAGGAATGCAAAAATATTATTAGCCATTTCGTGATTTAATCGAGATAATTCCATCAGAAGAAATTTTTATGTTATACAAATAATATTTGTATAACATAAAAAGAAAAAGCCAGCTTTATTTGCAAAATCGAGGGCTTTATTTGTAAATAAATTTAAATTATACTAATATATTTCATAGAAGTGAAATACAAATTAAATTGATATGAACTCATAACATGAATGGTTTTGCTAAATTTTCGTATTTTCAAAATGTTTATGTTTTTTCTTGCAGTCAATCGCGGAGGTAGAAATATTTCAAATCAAATATTGGACACGACATTGCTTTTTTCATTGAAGTGACACGATCCAGATATCTCAACCACGTGAAGGTCCGGATACAAGGGAACAGGTCAGCTGCTGGGAAACGTGATCAATTAACACGAAATGTGATGTAAAATGTGATAAAATATAAATTAAATTAATCGATAGTTATTAAGGCCACGTAATCCAACCAGGTACAATTATCTTATTTTTAATTCATCATTTGTTTTATAAATTACAACGTCCCACGCTACAAATAGAGGACATCCGTGAAAGACCTGGTATGACCATGAATCGAGGACAGTCCTGTTGAAGTCACAAAAATCGACGAATTTGTATAAGAAGATGTTTCGATGGGGATGAGATGAGAGTTGAGAGTGATGCTCCGTCCTATCTGACTATCCCCGAGGAAGTTATACTCTTATGGTAATGCCTCCCGAAACTTATTAATAACTTTTGAATGCGAGCGAGCGGACACAGAGCTGTCTGTGTTGGTTTTTCTGTTTTTTCCGCCGTCTGCAAATTGTCTTATTGTATTGACTACACCTTCAGTTGTGCCGCTGGAAACGCTCTCAGACCTATTATTGAATATTGAATCGCAACCCTTTAAAATCGAGGGGAAAACTCAGTTCAAGTGCTTTCATTACTGTAATACATACGTGCCTCTTATTTGCTTGACATCTTATACACGACGCCATAAACATACATCGCGGCATTCATCGAACACTTCAGGCTCTGTTTATTAAAGACAGAATTCCTTCATACATATATAATAAATTTTTCTACATTGGTAAATAGCACCACACAACAAATCCTCTATAAAAGGTAACACAGACTAACACCTAGTTGGGAATATTTGAACATGGTGGGATTCCTTCCGTTTAATAAGTAAATATTAAAAGGAGAACAAGTAGGGGGTTCACAAGACGACTTTATTATTTATAATAGTTGAACAGTAATTCTCACCCACACCGCTGAAACCAAAAATTGCCCTATTTTTTCTAATGGATCTGGATGTATCCTGTGGGGATATGTTTAGGTTCCCTGAGTGACATACCCTTGCAAAAGCTTGCAGACAAAACCGCTAGGAAATGTAACACTGCCTAAACAGATTTTCACGGCGTTATCAGAGAGCAGGTCTGTAAGATGACCCAGAAGAATACGGAGAGATAATAAAGAGACTGCGAAAAAATATGAATCCACCAGAAGCCACAAGTAACCGTTACAGCTCCGAACAGAGAGCGGTGAAAGAGTACTGACCAAGCGATAGTCCCCCAATCCGATTAGGATAAAGGGGATTAAGAAGTAGAAGAATCTGTATACTTATCTGAATTTGTAGACACTTTACCAGTATTACTTAAAACAAATTAAAGGTTTGCACGTGCACAACTATAAAAATAAAGTAGTAGCATGTTTTTCATTTCACGAGAATATTTCATAACAAAGTACAGGCTTGGCGAGGATACAGCTACCGCGGTTGCCTTGAAAGCGTGATTAGATAAATCCCAAAGGACGGCAAGTCCTTTCTTCTGCATCTCTTTGTAAATAATGAGCAGAAACTAGAACAAAGACTTCACAGTCAAACCAATCGAATAACTCTGCGGAAAGTTACAACCGAAGGGAATAGGCTTGAATGAAGAAAACTTATGATGATCTCTACAAAATAATCGTCGATTCCAACAATATTATAAAATTTATGATGATGAAGTTTGCAGACTATAAAAAAAATTAGTCATTATTCCTAAAATAGTGCATACGTAAATTTATATGTACGTATGCTCTAATATATGTACTATATATATAAAATATTCGTCAATCCATAACCTATCTAAAACTTATACAACACACATTTTCGAATTTCAAATTGAGATAATTTTTGTTCCTTTCTTATTTCCTTTGATATATATCGTCCTCGCGTTCATGTAATGTCTTTTGTTCTTATCAGCAAATAAAATAAAATACAGTAATACCCCTGTCTTTTTTTCTATTAACTGATGATAAAGTACATTATTTTTTGGTCACCGATACGATGATGAAAAATATATGTTGTGGGACCAGCAAGGATAGCGTAAATCGGGGTATTTCATATAAGAGATAATATAAAAGATATCAGATTCTCTTGTCTACTAAGAAAATATGAAGATATAGTAAGTACCCAATAAATATAATTAAACTTTGTTTTCATTACATAATCTTCCAATAAAACAAAGAAAAAATGAACAAACACGACGTAGTCAAACATAAACATGTAAATAAAGTTAAATAGTATTATAACTTCAAGTGGGAGGAGTTGAGGGGAGAATGGTATAGTTAGTGTACGGCATAATATATATTTTTTTAAATCCTGCCTCTTAAAATTTTGCATCAAATATATGAATGCGAAATAAAAAAAATAACTGAAAATGATCTACGTATTTGTAAGATTTTAGTGATTTTGTAGGTAACTTGTTCATTTCTTGATTTGTCTATTTTAATACGCGATTCCTGGGTTGATTCCTGATAATATGAACTCATTTTACTTTACATTTGGAAGGTAGATGTATAATATAACTGTTCCTTCATATAAAATGATTGAAAATTAGTCGAATGCTCATATCGCCGCGGCGCGGGCAGTGCGTCGAGGTGGACGGTCTGAAGAGGAAATGGGATTGCGGCC